>JASCZW010004152.1:0-142730 GCA_034211315.2 Aedes japonicus | reverse complement strand
TCGTATGTACATTAAATGTCATTAATTTAGTGATAATTAACAAAAATCATGCTGCTAATAGCATGATAGATGTCATCCGAAGCAACGTGCGAGACAACATTAATCATCTAACAGCCGAATTCACTTCCGCGTACCTGGCTCCCTGAACTTTAGGGCAACGCGACTTCACTGGTTAAGCTGGAACAGATGATCTACACGATTCATCAAGTACCTTAAATTCGGCTTACATTGAATCGATAAAGCAAGTAATGCAGTTCCGGATGTTCAGAACATAAAGTCACACGTTACAAAACTAGCTCGTTCACATAGCCGAAATAACAATGATTCGGCAGGAAACCGCAGACCCAATGCCGCGGCATATTTTTTGCATGTTCCCAACTATGGTCCTGTTGATGTCAACGTATGTAGTAAAAAGTTGTTATTGGCAAAATTTCAAGTGAAATGCATGAATTTGCGATTGTTTATATTCGAGTGGCTCATCTAAACACAATTCGAAGGAACAAAATCATTGTATAGTGAATTATAATGTTTTCATTATTGAATGGCTGATAAATCATATATGAACATCATTTAAGTGTTTCGGTGCAGTTTAACTTTAGTTTGTTTTGTGAAATGTTGTATTAATTAAATCCAGTGCACCTTACAATGCCTTAATTCATAAAATTATTTAAAAAAACCGTACAAAGACTGCATTTAGTGATAAATCCATCGAATGGGACGAAGTTGCATCCACGAATAGACCCAATTTGGTGCTAATAGACCGACATAAAATCCACATCCCTTGAAAGTTTATGGCATTATAAAAATAGTTGTGTAACTTTTAGTGATACATGCTACCAAATGTCTTATCAGAATTATCTTTGCAAGTATATAACTAGTTGAATCTCGCTTATAGCTTAAAAACTTCATGAGTTATAATGAAAAATGTGATTACTGGTTGCATAATAGGCTGAGTCAAGGGACACATACCCTATTTTCTTCTATTTATTTTTTGGGTTTTAAACGAAAAAAAAGCTTAATGATGTTGATAATAAGGATAATGGTTCATCGCCTCTTATGATCAATTTGAAATTGAGTTTCACTGGCCTTAACCACAGTGACAAATGCATTTAACTAATGGACTGACTTCCTTGTGATTACCCTGCGATTACCTAGTGGTGAATCTAGCAATGCATCGCAAATCGTAAGTTTTGTTCGTAATATCAGCTCCACTGCGGAGCGAATAAGTCGACCATCGTGACTTCGTGTCTGCTGGATATACAGGGTAGGCCCAAATAAGTGACGCATGAAACAAAGACTCTATTTCCCACGAAAAGACAAATAATTTGTTGTTCTGTTTCTTATATGTTATTGTTTATGTGTACATTAACATTTCGATTATAAGGCATTACAAGCGGCACGCACCTAATTTTCGGAGATTTCATCTCATATCGTCTACATGGTAGCTTTGAATGTTTCCATACCCATTGGTTTGAGATCTCGAAAGTGAGCTTCCATGATTTCCTGAATAGAGAAATCCAGAGAATTTGCATCTGGCGAAGAAACTGGCCATAATTCCTAAGGAACGAAGTCTTGGTGCGCCATGCTTGGATAATCTTTGCTCCATGGAACGGTGCAGAATCTTGTTGAAACACCCATTTGCGGTTACTGAACATTGTTGAAGTATACTTCTTCAAATGCTTTCCAGCTTTGATTTTCACGCCCTTATCAATAAAATGCAGTGGTAGACGACCTTCCGCAAAAATCGCTCCCTAAACCGTGACCGAAGTATGATTTCGGAAGCGTTGAACTGCGTGAATTGAAGAGGGGATATCGTGAATACTCGCTGCATAGACCCTTTCATTTTGAGCGTTGAAACGTGCCGATGAAGCAATTCGCGACAACGAATGACTCTGTTCTTCTTGTTGTACGGCACCAATCACAAATCCTCTTCGAGAACTGATCTGATAGTTGTCCTGGAGACGTCCATATCCTGAGACAGTTTATATGAAGAACGTCAAGAATTTCCGTGAATTCACTCACGCATCGCCTTAACTAGCCGTTTGGTACGTACACTGCAAGGACGGCCTGGCTTTTCTTCGATGAATCCTAGAGGGTTTGAGCTGTTTAGTGGAATACTTGTAACTATAAATTAGAAGAAAAATTAGTAATCTCCATTTAATTCCAACTACCTTTGCTTATCTTCGACAGATACGCGTATTTCGTCTACAATGTGCAGACTTCTTCAGTGTCTCGTACTAATAAGTCGAGTTATTAGTACGAGACACTGAAGAAGTCTGCACATTGTAGACGAAATACGCGTATCTGTCGAAGATAAGCAAAGGTAGTTGGAATTAAATGGAGATTACTAATTTTTCTTCTAATTTATAGTTTTTCTTCGATGGTTTTCCTCGTCCTCCATCTTCTCAACGTTCGGTCGATTAATTTGTGGCATATTCCTTCCTTCCGGGTCTCAGCAACCCAAGTATCATTTTTAATTAGATAAACGCTTCATTGGCAATACGTATACAACTTTAAACTGAGTAATGGTTAAGTAGTGGTTGCACAAGCGCCCAGCCAATATTTTCACAAGCAAATCTGGCGAATCTACCCAGCTTCATGAAAATGAAAAAAATGTCAAGCAGAATATGTAATCGGTTTATAGCCTAGGAAGCTTTTATCCAAAAATTATACAACTTATTACGTAACTGTTCTTTTGAAACGCATATTCAGCATATTTATTTGTTCATCGAAATTTCTATTTTTAGAACTGTGGCAAACAGCTTTTTATTGGTAGTCTTAACACGTCGATATAAACGCTTAAACATAGTCACTATACAGCAATCGAAAAAATATGTATGTCAAACACTGTTTACCATACTCGTGGACGGTATTACGGCAATGGTGTTGTTTTATCGTTGTAATGCGTAATTAACATTTAACTATATGAACTTTGTATTATAATGTTTATATATAGTATATAATTAAACATCACTTACCCGTGTACTTACCAGATTTGAACTCTGCACCTTCACCTTAAGAACGGTGACTGTATCCTCAGATCCATATCAGTTGTGAGGAATTCCAGTACCCGTATTCATAGTGTTCAAAACATATTTTATTTCTTATAATGTTGAACAACAATAATTGCTGAAGCTCTTTACGAACAGGTTTGTACTGTTTTGAAAATCTGTGTTATCGAGATTCTTATAATCTAAACATGATCACCATCCAATTTAACAACGTAACGTGTCACGTAGCTGTGTCGCGCTTAGATTCATTTGTTATAATATTTTTAAACTACATTAATATCAATTTCATTTATAACTGTTGTTATAGATTGCAATATTTACCATTGCTATATTAATGAATTCCCGGTGATTAAAAAAAATCCACTAAGACCGGGAATTGAACACCTGATCTTCTGCTCAGTGGAATTTATATTGTTTATTTGAAAGCAATTTTCGACAGCACTTTCAATTGCGCGAATCTCCGAATATGAATTCCTCAAATAAGCTTCATACTTTCTCCGATTTCGTTTTCAATAGTAAGTACCGCTTTTCTTAATTTTTTTAAACATCCTTCGAAATATTTTGAAATCTAAATGCTCTGCTCGATAAAATGGACGGTATTCCTTTTATTTAGTTTGACAGCTAAGACTCAACTCAAGAGCTCAAGCTCAAGAACTCCATATAAATAACTGCATATATGCTCCATACTCTGTGCCGCAACTACACTCAGGAAATTATCCCTACGATCAGAACTATTAACCACAAAGCCATAAGAGATCGTATTAAAAGATTATTATTGCATTGGTCGATAAAAGCATGCCTCTTCTATTGACATCACTTATCAAGCGTGTATAGTCTCGTGGGATTGTGGCTCGGCTCTGGATGCCGAGGTTCATGGTTCGCATCCCGATTGCAACTTTTTTTTTTCATGTGAGGAAAATATTCATACGATCGTCATATGATTTCTTTCCATAAGGGAATCGTATAAAATTTGCAATAATGTCTTCTGGCAAATTTCCATACTATATTTAAATGAAATCTTTTCGATATGTTCGCTCAATGTACTTATACAACATTTTATACAGCTATACAGGGCGATACGGTCAAAATTTGGTCAATATCAACTTGACGTATTTCTTTCAATTTTGCATTTAAAAAACCTGAACACCCCTCATTTTGAAGGTGTGTGTGTGTAGAATGTTGCTCCTATTTTGATTTTGGAATTCACTCTTCAGTTGTCAAAATGCCGTCCAAGCAAGAAGAGCAGCGTATCAAAATTTTGCTCGCGCATCGCGAAAATCCGAGCTACTCGCACGCAAAGTTGGCAAAATCGCTAAAAGTTGCCAAATCAACCGTTACAAATGTAATTAAAGTGTTTGGGGAACGTTTGTCGACAGCCAGGAAGTCTGGATCGGGGGGAAATCGAAAACCGGAAGCCGCTGAGACGACAAAGAGAGTTGCCGGTAGTTTCAAGCGAAACCCTAACCTATCTCTCCGAGATGCCGCAAATAAGCTGGGTGTATCGTCTAAAACCGTGCATCGAGCCAAAAAACGAGCCGGACTATCGACTTACAAGAAGGTAGTGACTCCAAATCTCGATGATAAACAAAATACGACGGCCAAAGCGCGATCCCGGAGGCTGTACACGACGATGCTGACGAAGTTTGACTGCGTGGTAATGGACGACGAAACCTACGTCAAAGCCGACTACAAGCAGCTTCCGGGACAGGAGTTTTATACGGCAAAAGGAAGGGGAAAGGTAGCAGATATTTTCAAGCACACGAAACTGTCAAAGTTCGCAAAGAAATATCTGGTTTGGCAAGCCATCTGTACCTGTGGCTTGAAAAGCAGCATTTTCATAGCTTCCGGGACTGTCAACCAAGAAATTTACGTGAAAGAGTGTTTGAATAAACGTCTGCTGCCTTTCCTAAAGAAACACGGTTGTTCCGTACTGTTTTGGCCGGATTTGGCATCTTGCCATTACGGTAAAAAGGCCATGGAGTGGTACGCCGCCAACAACGTGCAGGTGGTTCCCAAGGACAAGAACCCTCCCAACACGCCAGAGCTCAGCCCAATTGAGAAATACTGGGCTATTGTCAAGCGGAACCTAAAGAGGACCAAAAAAACTGCTAAGGACGAGCAGGAGTTCAAGGCAAACTGGCTTTCTGCGGCGAAGAAGGTGGACAAGGTGGCTGTACAAAATCTGATGGCAGGGGTCAAGCGTAAGGCCCGGCAATTCGGATTTATAAAAGCGGAAGCCTAACTGAATATTTTTCCTGAATTTTATACTAATTGAACTTGAAAAAGAAATTTAATTGATTTTTTAAATAAACGATTTCACCGATTTACACGCTGTTGTAGCAACTATGGTTTTGGCAGCACGGAGTAAGATTTACCTTCTCTCTGCCTATAGCTGGTGCTGGCGGGCGCATGTTAGACGAGGTTTTTTCATCGTTCTGGCAGCCGCGTTCGTTCGGCTGGCGAGACAGCATACCCGACCGTGCCATCAGACTATCTTATATGTACATAATCAGCCCAAAATAAAGTTCAGTTAGTTAGTCTCGTTTGAAATAGACAGTTGTGCCAGTCCAGTTCTTTCTTTAAAACACAACGTAGGAATAATTAAAGTTGAAGCGCCATCACACGCGTTTTCCCTTGACCAAATTTTGACCGTATCACCCTTTAATCACTAAGCTGTATAGCGGCTAAGGTATTTCTAATATAAAGGCTTTTGAAAAGCTATTATAAAGCCAACAAATTAAACTGTGTAAGAGAACACAGAATGATAATTCAAAAGCTTAACCGACTAATTTCTTAGCTACATAAACAAGCTGTGTAAATGCAGACAAACATTGTTCGCATAAGAGCTTTCTTTTGAAAGTATGCAACCTAAAGCTAAATGTTGTGTTAAAGCTGTGTTACATTAAGCATAAGTACTGCTTCGATTTTTTAATTCTGCTTATAGCTTATTCAGCTTCACTTGCTTTTATACAATTATAAAACAGCTTATAAGTTCTTAACTTCGGCTTAGGCAACTAAAAATGTTAGTTGGGAAGTATCTGGTTGGGACGCTTTACCGCCAAATGCAACTACAAGATCCGTGTCTTTTGAAATCCACATTTTTCTTAAGCACTTACTGTCGACGGAATCTAGCAAACATTAGTTTGTTTACATATTAATCAGTCTCTTTAATATGCTGGCAACCAGATGGCTCATGCGATGGCTAGAAGAATTCCACGCTGAAACAAAATACTGCGTCACTTATTTGAGCCTACCCTGTAGACGATCCGGCGTTTACAGTTTCTGCAACAGAAATTGCAGCCGAAGCTACAGAAGCAAATCGAGGGCAAGACGGCCTCATCGTTCTATGAATTCAGCCGAGAGGTTGGTGAAACCGGCCAAACGGTGAAGAACTACCTCGGCAAGATGGACATTGTTATGTGGAAGTCGACGCCGGCCGTGTTTGAGCAGCAGTGAATCAGAAGGAGTGACTGAAGGTGCTGGTGAAAAACAGTTTTCCGGCGAAGAACGACGTCGTGTCATAACGGATGACGAGAACTTCTTGAAATTGAGTGGCAACGACTGGGAGGGTAATTTCCCACCCGCATCAAGAAGGCAGATGGTTGACATCAAATATAATTCGCACACCAAATTCCCGTGGAATGTCCTTCTATGACTGACGATCAGCGAGAACGGAATGTCCAATCCGCAGTTTTTTTCTTCGGAGCTTGCGGTGAACGAAGAGATTTACAGTTTGAAGTGCCTGCTGGAGGAAGAATAACACAAGTTACTGAAGTTATAACTGCAATATTATTTTTCTTATATTATTGTTACGGTTCCAATAGTTGGTGCTGCCACTCTCGGAAATTGCTCCCAAAGTATAGCCCTTAACGCCAGGTGGTACTGAATACCAATATAACCCAACAAACATCAATGCTGAATAACTGTTTGTTCAATGAACTTTGGAAAAGTTGTTCAGCGTTTTCTTCTAGAAAGCTTTTCTCCAAATTTGTTTGAACAAGCGGTTTTTTGACACTGATGTTGGTAGCGTAACACACCTCTGCTGAACAGTATATTGGCGTAAACTGCCGAACTTTCTGCGGCAATAAACAGGTTCTGCAACCGGCAGTCTCTAAATTGGATCATTCTTGTGTGAAGTACAGCTGGGGTTTGTGTTGTTAGCAGTTATATAAGAAAAGGCGAGCGCGATTAGAATATAAAACTTCATGAACATCCAACTACAGGTTCTGTTTCAGATGACTTTCATGATCATAACAACTCAATCCGTAGACGTAAGGCAAACAGCAGAGAAGTACCACACGAACCCGATCGAAGGAGCTTGTGCTATCCACGTTATCCGATCATTCGATGTTTTACCGGCATGCGATAATATAAATATTAGTCAGTTTTCTCACCAGATGAGATTGTCAGGTGTATTTTAGTAAACATCATGTAAGATTTTTCATTGACCATCCATCACGTGCATGGTCAACGATGCGACGCTGGGTTGGGAAGAAGTTATTTCGACCGCTGCCCACATGGTGAATCAATGTATGTACTGCACGTTCCTGAAAGACAATACGCCGGAAGAGATGAACCGGAAAGAAGCCAAACCTATGGCGTCTCATGATTTTTTACTCGAGTGTTATGACCCCAGTACCGCAAGTGAAAAGGAAGAAATTCGATCCTTAACTCAAGAAAGGTATGTATTTGTGTTACCGATTTGGTGTACAGTGTTCAATGAATACAGTGACCATTCTCCCACAACATCACCCCGATCCCGAACGAAATAGAACCATCCCCGAGCACCCGACAATGACTACAAAATGGAGGAATGGTAAATAGTTTTAATACAAACGATTCTAAAGTTATTTTACAATTAGCGTGTGAAATCTTAGTATATTGTCAGAATTTTAATCGAATGAGAAGCGCTGCTAAGATTAATGAAATTAAGAAAAAGATTTTAAGTTGTTCTTACACAGTAATTCTTGCAAACGAAACTAGCTGGGATGAAGGTGTAGGCAGCGCGGAGTTCTTTGGTTATAGATTTAATGTCTATCGGGATGACCGTAATTATCAATGGTCGGAAAAGAAGTCAGGAGGTGGAGTTCTAGTGGCTGTTTCAACTTTGAACTCTGAAATCATAGTAACACCTAAATTTAAAGAATTTGAACACGTGTGGGCTAAAGTTCAAGTCGCAGGTGAAACACATATTTTTGTTTCGTTTTACTTTTCTCCAAACAATGCCCGTGAAGACATATACGATAAGTTTTTCGGTGTTGTTGAAGAAATTATGTCTAGCTCGCCACCAGAAGTTAAACTACATATTTATGGTGATTTTAAACAATGAAATGTTGACTTCATTCCAGACATGGATAACGAATACATATTACTCCCAGTCTTTGGAGAAAATTAAACATTAAAATTTTTGTTTGACAAAATTGCAAATTTAGGACTAAATCAAATTAACCATGTTAAAAATCAACAAATTGGGCTTGCTGTTGACAAACATTTACGATGACTTTCATGTAAATGAATCATTATCGCCAATATGGAGAAATGAAGCATTTCACACTACAGTCGAGTATTATCTGTTTATGCATAACTATGAAACACTTGTAGACAATGAAATCGAGGAAATATTTGATTACCAATCAGCAAATTATGATAACATTAGCAAATTCTGACAACACATCAACTACATACTATTGATTGGCAAACAGTGTTAAGGATTGAAGAAAATTTGGTAAATGCAACTGAAGTATTCTACAACAAGCTGTTTTAAAAAATAATACATGAAGAAGTTCCGGTAAAAAGGCGTCAAATTACTTCCAAAAATCCGGTTTGGCTCAACAAGAAAATTAGAAACTTAAAAATTTGTATACAGAAGGCCCATAAAATCTATAGAAATAATAATAATCAAGAAAATGTGGAAAACTATGTAAATATCGGCGATCGACTCAATTTGACGATGAGTATAGCATTCGAGCAGTTTAATTTTAAAATTGAGCAAGAAATTAAACCCTGTCTAAAAAACTTGTTTAACTATGTCAAGACCAACCTGAAAAGTGACAATTTTCCGTTTAAAATGTACCTTGATGATAGTGAAGGTAATAACTCGGAAGAGATATGCAATTTATTTGCAAACTTTAAAAAAAAAAACTACGCAACATATTCCGAACCAGATCGTGATCGTGAATACTAAGTATTCATCCTAAATTTCCAACTGACATTAACATTAGTGAAATCAATGTGCATGACATATTGGATGCATTAAAAAATTTGGACGCATCTAAAGGTTCTGGACCTGATGGAGTCCCTCCTGTTTTTATGAAAACGTTGGCAGCTGAGCTTACAGCTTCGTTTGGATTTTTGGATTTTCAATATGTTACTGGAATCCGGAGACTTTCCAAAAATATGGAAAAAGTCAATCCTAGTACCTATTTTCAAATCTGGTAAAAAATCTGATGTCAGCAATTATCGTGGTATAGCCCTTACAGCCCCTTTCTTAGCTATAGCCTCTTTCTTGCATACCAAGACTTTTTTCAGGCGATCATAAATGAAAAACTATTCAACCAAATAAAAAATAGAATAACTACCTCACAGCACGGATTTTTCAAAGGCCGTTCGGCAACCACTAATTTACTCGAATTTGTGAATTATTCTCTGAAAGCAATGGAAAACGGAAGTCATGTAGAAGTTTTGTACGCGGATTTTAGCAAAGCATTTGACCGCGTCGACATACTCATGCTTCTTTTTAAATTACAAAAGTTGGGAATACAGCCTAAACTAATCAAATGGCTTGAATCATATCTGACCAACCGTGAACAAATTGTTAGATTTAACGGGAAAAAATCGACTTCTATTCATGCTAGTTCATGCGGGAGTACCACAAGGCTCTCATTTAGGACTGCTTCTATTTATTTTATTTGTGAATGACATATCTTTCATACTTAAGAAACTTAAATTTTTAATTTATGCTGACGATATGAATTATTTTAAGAAATAAAAAATGGTAAAGACTGTGACATATTCAAAAATGAGATACATATATTCCACACATGGTGTAACAAAAGCCTCCTAGAACTAAATGTAAAAAAAAAATAACTTGATTATATTTACAAGAAAACGAGACATACCTAATTTAGTAATAACTTTAGGAACGTTGAAAGGTGTGATAGAGTCAGAGACTTAGGTATTATGTTAGACTCTAAACTTTCGTTCATTGTTCATTATAACACAATTAAAAACAGAGCCAGTAATATGCTAGGCTTTATAAAACGGTTTTGTTATCATTTTCGTGATCCATACACAAAAAAAAACACTGTCAGATCAATGCTTGAATGTTGTAGCATAGTTTGGTCCCCATTCTCAATTACATATGAAAATAAAATAGAATCTATGCAAAAACAGGGTTGGTGGTAAGGATCCAAATAATTATTGGACCTGTAAGACATGATAATTGATCATCTGTTTATTACCTACGAGTTGAGCAGCAAATAATATCAACAAGAGTTAGCATAGCATAGCATGGCATGTTCCGACCATACATAATCCTGGGTTGGCTGTTGTAGAGACGATGGAAGCGGCAGAAGAGCTGCCTTGGGTGTGACAGGTTCTTCATCCATCGATTTCTTTGTACAACACCTGGTCAGGTCCTTATGATCAGCAAGGGATGGGAGGGAAGTGATGATTAGATGTCTACTTAAGAAGATGCTGAGAACTCATGCTACCTTCATAGACATCTGGAGTTGAAAGTTGGATGGGATTGTGCGGGAGGCTTTCTTTGGCGAGAAAGCAGGTGTATATTTGTATGTATATAGGTCGTTACGAGTGACGAAGCTAAGAAAGTTAATGCACTCCTTTGTTGTACGCTTTTTTGAGCCGGAACAAAGGCGTTTCCTACTTGTAGCCAGGCTCTTCTTTCGGTTGGGACATGAGCACTAACTCCTGCCCTAGCCCTTTATGGCTTATGGTTATAGCGCCATTACTCGCTTTCTGAAAAGAGAAGAAGAACGCACTAACACAAAGTCATACGCTCACAAACACACAAACATACCGTTCAAATTTTGGCTTTATACTTGATAGCATAGCATAGCATAGCATTAGACATTTACACATAGCTCGGGGAAAGCACCGAGATGAGCCTATCAACTTTCATTCAACATTTCGCCAAAAATGTTGATTGTCGTAGGCCCACTTCTCTCTGCTTATCACCCTTTTACAACCGTTCAAAAAATTGACAATTGTCATTAACGAAAGTACTGGAAACAACCCTCATAGTCGTTTCAATATTTTTGGTATGGTTGTACATGTTCAATATAGTTTACCATTGATTAAAATTGATTAAAATTGATTGACAGGAAGTATTACTTACCAATATCGAGACGCTCATACGTGTATCTTCTCATTCATTCATAAGTTCTTACATATATACACACATGCACACTTCCATATATACATACAGCGAGCAAAATTGCCCAGATAGTAGCTCGATTCTTGCACGGCACCCGCTCGCGAGATCAACGAACGGTAGCTTTCCTCCAGCTGTTGAATCTCGGCAACACTTTTCACGGTGTCCCGAACCCGGCGCTTCGGAAATCACGCATTCCGGGAATTCCTAGGTCGTTAGTCCGATCACCTCAAACTAGCTCCAAAGAAGGCCGTTGGTTAGATTTCGCTAAACGAAAACGCTCACCATATCGCCCAGCAGCTGCGAAAGCTTTTTATTCTTCTCACATAATTCACCGATCTAAAAACGCGACCGACTTGGTTGACTTCCAAACCCTTTTCATTGTCACAGTAAATTACAAACGTATTTTGAATACTTATTAGATAGTTCATTATTAATAATAATTTACAATTGCAGCGAAAAATCAAACGTCACGTTCCAGCAAATAATATTGACAAGAGTTGTGATAAAAATTACAATATTTATGATTGAAATTAATAAAAACAAATCATGCAGAAATATAATGAAGCACACAGCAAAGCGCTTACATTTCAAAATCCATCTGTGTTTCAGTATTTATCCATGGCCATCATAACGTCAAATAGGAGGGCTAAATTTGAATAACTTCTCGTTTATCCACACATTTTTTCTATATTCTTTTTATGATTTTGTTCTTCTTTTTCAATATCACTTTTCGTAGGAGCTCCTAACCCCTCCACCATAAACGACTGCAAACAAACATTGATACTGAATAGTAGTTTGTTCAAACAAATTTGGAGAAGTTGTTAAGCTTTTTCTTCTAGAAAGCAACAGTAAATTAAAATGTATAAATGTTAGTTTTGTTAAATTTCTGTAGATTTAGCAAACTTTTTTAGAAGACCTCAAATCAAGATATTGGTGAATTGTTGCTATTGCTGAAAACGAATGTAACCATGGGTGGAACCACAGAAACATTCAGTTTAACACTTAACCACATTTCAGGATCAACGGAATATGAAGATCATATGTTATAGATACGAATGTTTGTAGTATTTTTAATCAAAATTAATATATACACTATTATATAAATATTTAATGGGAATAGGAGGGACCATCAGGGCACCCGATTGAAGCACTCTGGGTGGGGAGAGTGGGAATGCCAACTCCCCATTGCAAACAGTTTGTGAATAGAAGGCGGGCTCATCTTCCCGCCCATTGAGGCACCCTTATGTTAGATGGCTTGCTATTTTGACCATTTGTTCAATTCTGTTGTTGGAAGGAGATTCTTTATATCTTTGTGGAAACGTATAAGTAGTGTTGCCTATCGCTCCTCCGAACCTCTTTTTGGCTCTTCATACAATGGCATGATTAGAATAATCAGTGGTTAATAAAGCTTGATCAAGCCTTACAGCAAGGAGAGCCCATTGCTGTCGGACTTAGTTTCCGTGCTATGGTAGTACATAGCATACATCATACATTAAGTCAATACATTATCAAAAAATAAGTAAAACATCGGCTCCGTAAAGCCAATACAGTTGAGCCTTCCAAATAAATGAACTAGTTAAAAAAAAGGGTCTGGTCAAACCATTGGTGGATTTTTTCGGATTCGAATTTCAATCAAATAATAGTGTGGAGACGATGAGTTCTGAATTCCTTCCTAAAACGGCCTTATTAGAGAATTTAGCAAATACTTAGCCTTACGTTGAAAACTGAGGCACTGTTGATGATAGTCACGTTTTAGATTCATTACATTCCATCTGTAAATATTTACATCAATTGTAGTGTCTATCGGTGCTCGAGAAATCAATTTGCCGACTGGATTCGCTGTTTCACCAAACGCTTATAAGTCCTTTCAATCCGAGAAACATTCCCGCATTTATAAACCCGTTCCCCGATCAGGATAATTGCTGCACCATTATTCATATTAAAATTTTCCCATACACACACACTCCGACTATCGTCAGTCAGTCATGCATTCGACGAATAACCCAGATCCAAGCCTACCGGAACAGGTCCAGACTGTTTATCGGCTGGCGGTGGAAGAAAATGATTGATAACAGTGACAATCAGTGTCACTTTTGCATACACTGCAGATGATAAACGAGTTCACCTTCCGCGGGACATGATCGTTTCTCGGAAACACGACACCATCCGTCCGAAGCCCAAATCGCCGATTTTATTGCAGTGATGATGATGACGATTTTATTACTACACTAAGGGCTTGGTCGAAGGCAGCAGAGAAATAAAGGAACCTTCCCATTCAGTGCATTGGCGGTTACATAAGCGAATAGCTCGGTACGTTTTCATAGGTTTTATCCTTATTTGACGACACACATAAATGATTATTGCCCATTGAAAGAGAGAAGAGTAAAAACCGGCCAACTCTGTCGGATGGAATTCCGATCGATCGTAAACAGACGCGATTATTTAACGGTTAGCGACCACTTTGGGATCCTCGGCGCACGATCCGTCGTCAGCGGCCTGCGGGGATGGCGTTTGACTCTAAATAGACAAAATCTATTACGCTTTTGATGGTTTCGCGTTGCTCACAAATTCCCGCCAAGCCCCGAACGGGTCGCCAAGTTGCTCGCGGACAGTCGCGGAATTTAAAGCCAAACAAAGGCGCCTCACCGTTCGTCCGTCTGCGGGTCTCCCGGCTTCGTCCCATGTCTAAAGTTGACGAATAGATGGGTGATGTGATGTAAAGTGATATCCATTAAACATGGCCATCGCGTACCTTGCTTTGGCTAGCCTCCTAAGTGTGTATAGACATTAGACATTCTTCGATCGTTACTTGAATAAATCAATCAAATAGTTTAAGCTGTCCGCCGGGGGTTGCATTCATCAGTCATCGACGATGGCAAGAAGTGGCAGTCAGTGCATACAAGGAGACCCAACCATACCAACTGCAGAATGACATCACATCACGTGTGCCGTTGTTGGCTGGTCGGTTGGCCATGTCGAGATGGCAGTTGATTGCCTAATCGATCGATCGATCTCCCATCGAACTGCTTAGATGCAAAACCTGTTCCGTGTTGATGGCATACACTACTAACAAGAGGAGTTCGGAATCAGCAGAATCGATCATCTCGGAAGGCCCGGGTCGTGCTGCGGATGGAAACATTTATTGACTTTTAAAAACAATGGGCAAATGAACCAATTTCCCACGAACAATGCTCTGAGAACATCCTGCTTTTATAAATCAGTTAGAATTTCCTATGGTCATCATAACGAGTCCCAAATGACACAAATCCTTAACTTCTTGCAGGCTGAAAACCAAAACACTTAAATCTTCCGATGGTCGAAAAAAAAGGAAAGTTAAAAAACACAAATTTCACCTTTCCATTCTTTCACCAGCCGGTGCGTGCATTGAGCACACATTTTCTTGCTGTGCGTTCCAGCCGTGAGAATGAGGACATCCCACCGAAGTTCGAAACGACTACACAGACAGAAGGAAATGTTTGAGCGTCTTACTATTTTGTTTTTTCGCCTTCCTTTCCCCTTTCATCATTAGTTTCGTCCTGAATCCAATGCAAGCGGATTGCATTATCGTAGCAAAGATTCATGGGAAGCAGCTGGTTCTGGAATGATGGTGCGTGGTTGGAAGAGCGGTCGATCTGTTATTTAGTGTCCCGACAGGCTACGCGAACCAGTTCGGTTAAGTGCCCCAAATTATACAGTGCATGTGACGGAACTCGGGCTGCCGTGTGTTTTCTTTGGGAATACTTTGGGTCTAAATTTTCGAAGTAGTTTTGTTTCAACAAGGCATCAGATGAGAAATGACCCTAGTTCACAATTTCTGCAATGAAATATACTTACCCGTTCTCAAATTCCACGCCACTGTCGTTCTGAATGCGAAGTGGGAGTAGAAGCCGAACCAAAGAGACACTTATCCCACAGAGCAGAAAACCCTCGAATCTGTGGGTCCCAAAACGATCTGTTAGGTTCGGTTCTGTTGACTTGATCCATCGACTTTCAAGAGAGGCTAAACAACACGTCATTAGCTGCGAATGCTCATTGTCTGGGTAGACAGCTCGGAATACTCCACACGGTAATGAGCCTGAAGGGTCCCAAAATGTAGGCTCGTGTTCTTCCAGATCTTTGCTCCGCCTGTGCGAGGTGCGTTAGATGGGGCTCAAAGGTCGCGACAGTCGCAATGATGAATGGGGCTTGTATGTACACGAACGCACTTCATTGTTCATGGAGCTGCGATTCAAGTGGAGTGTCGAAACATTATCGATGGGTCCCGGGAAGTAGTCTCGTGTGAAAAGGTCTGTGGGAGGAAGTCAAGATATTCAAAAGTTCCATTTTTTTCGGACAGATTTGGCATTGTTGGGGATTTACTGAACAGGCAGAGATCCAAACGAAGACAGAGCTTAGCTAAATGGATGACATTGATTTTGTGATCGTTGAGAAGATAATACCGTTAGCAAAGTGATGTAAAAGGGGTAAGGTCCAGCAGTTCTGTTTCGTTAATTAGGGTTTAATTTCTTCCAGTTGAAATAGGTTTGATATTTTTCCCGTCATGGATGAGACAACAGGCTGTTGGCAGGCAATGTTAATGAAGCATCAATGTTTCAGGACCTGTTGGTGTGGCTTCGAAGAATATTTTCTCCTTACAAACAAATCATTCTACCGAAAACAATGTTCATTCCATTGATAGGTAGAAGCGAATCAAAATTTCAGTATGTTTTCAGTGGAAAAACATAAGTTGGTAAAATAAAAAACAACAAGTGATCTTTAATGTTATCCCAACATGAGGCTTTAAAATATTCAATAATATGGAAGACATTAAGAAGAAAGCAGATGCTTGAAAATACGTTCTTGAATGTAGGCTTATGTGCCAACTGTGCTTGATTGATGCCATTTGCCAAGTAGTGCATTAAAGATTGCCTTCAGTTTCTTCACGCAAAAAAGACCACAGTAGAAACTTCCATTGCGTTTGATTTTACCATGCCTGCGATTAGATCAACCAGGGTACGGTTGAAATCAATATGAGGTCTGAAAATTATTCCACAAATAATGAAGGTTGTACCATAAACGTAGTAGATCTGACTAAAATTTCATGGTAGTTTCGAAAATAAGCATAGACGGGTCAAATGGTAGTGTTTATTACAAGATTTTATTCTGTGTAGGATTTGACTGCTGACCATCGACCCAAGCTGTATGCAATGATTCATTCTGATAACCCTGAGTTTTTTTTTTGCCTTGTAGGATCTGAATTTGTTGTTAAGTTTTCATACTGACTCGGATTTTAAATTCACATAGTGGAAAATTTGTATGACCAAATTTAAAGTCTTTGCAGACAAAATGCTTATTAAATTCATAATTTTCAGTTTCTAGTAGATACTGCCCTTTTAAATTCGGTTGGCCATAAGGAATCCGAGCCGGAAGAGAGCACGTTTTGCCACTATCCGTGAGGTCGCGACAGATACAGATTTTCATCGGAAAATGCTTTTCGACGGTTCAAATTTCATGATTTTTCATAAATTTTCTACTTCCAGCCTTTTAATGAATCAATGAATATAATGGCCATTCCGTAAAATCCTGACAATTCGACAGCTCAAACTTCATGATTTTTGTATAGTAGTGCACTTCTAGTTTT
This sequence comes from Aedes japonicus, assembly GCA_034211315.2. Lineage (NCBI taxonomy): Eukaryota > Metazoa > Arthropoda > Insecta > Diptera > Culicidae > Aedes > Aedes japonicus. Next base: position 125,704 of record JASCZW010004152.1, on the reverse strand, counting down.
AAAATGATCCAATGACAGTTGCATTTATTTACATACGAACTATGATTGGGTGATCTTGGATTGATCTTAATGCGATCGATCATTCTTTCGATGTCGATTTTCGATTTTTTTTTTAATTGATTCTTTGACTCTTAGAAAAATCAGATATATCATGTTTTGCTTTAATTATTCCGACCTTCGGAATATGAACCATAATTAAAACATTTATTGTATATGCTAAACTTATGAAAGTGTATGATGTATGATGTAAGGTAAGGGGATGTAATGTTAGCCTAGCTCCTCCATTCGGCCTATGTACCAAATGTGTCATTAATTTAGCGATAATCAACAAAATCATGATGCTATTGGGATGACCGATGTAATCCTAAGCAATTTAGACAATATCTATCAACTCATAGTTGTTTACTTTCGCGTTATTTTCGATTACTTAAACTTTTGAGGCATCATGATTTCACTGGTTAAGCTGAACAGATGAACTACACGAACTTCAAGTGATCTAAATTTGGCTTTCTTGAATCGATAATGCAAGTAATGCAAACTGAATGTGCAGAAAATAGTTAAACGTTACAAACTAACTGTTCACATAGTCAAAATAACAATGATTTAACAAGTAAATCGTAGACCCAATGTTTTTTTTTTAATAATCATTTATTTGTACAGGCTCAATCGAATTAACTTTACAGAGCCAAATTTTCATTTTTTTTTTTTACATCATTTATCTTAAAACTAAAGTTAGGAGGAAAGAGCCGATTACTCGCGGCCGTCTCGAGGTTAATAGGAATTACAAATTACGGATGGGAAAGAGGGTGGGAATTTAAAGTATGGTATACATAACATATTAAATTTGAATTCTAAATTATCTAAACACTTATAACTATACAATTTATGGTTTTCTTTTGACTTGAACATTTTTTTAAAACGAAAAAAAAACACACACACACATACACATATAAAAAAAACTTAAAGTAAACATACAGGTTAAACTAACTACAATCTAAGGCTAATGTTAGTCAAAAACACATAAATGAGTTTCGTGTACTCCAAATCACGTACAGCCAAAATATCTCGAACTGGTACATTGGGTTGTCTACCTCGAGCCCGAAGGGAATCGTAAAGCTCAGATCTGAAACCACGATGCTCAACACAAGACCAAATAACGTGATCTGCGTCCTGATAGCCTTGTCCACATTCACAGAGATTGCTGTCGCTCAGCCCTACCCGGTATAAATGAGCGTTCAAAGAATGATGATTGGACATGAGGCGAGACATGACACGAATGAAGTCTCGACCCACATCCATCCCGCTAAACCAAGATTTCTTCAACACCTTTGGGATCATAGCATGTTGCCATCGCCCCAAATCTCCTTTACTCCATTTATACTGCCAGCTGACGAGTGACTGTTGACGAAAAATAGTAAAAAATTCGTTGAAGGTGATTTGTCGATCATAAATATCGCCTTCCATAGCGCCCACCTTTGCAAGCGAGTCCGCTTTCTCATTGCCCGGAATTGAACAATGAGAAGGGACCTATACAAAGGTGATGATAAAATAACGCGAAAATAAAGCACTTAGAAGCTCCTGTATTTTCATGAGAAAATACGAGGAGTGCTTTACCGGCCTCAAGGAGCGAATAGCCTCTATAGAACTGAGACTATCCGTAAAAATGATGTACTGATCCGGTGTTAATGAGGCATTTCTAGCGTAAAGTGTATTGCCGCTAATTCAGCGACATATACGGAACAAGGAGCATGATATTTACGATTGGCGCTATAAATTTCATTACATATTCCAAAACCTGCTGACTCCTCTATCAAAGATCCGTCAGCGAAGAACGATTCAGTATAATCAACTTGGCCAAACTTTGCGGCAAATATCACCGGAGCAATCATAGGACGATGATGCTCTGGGATTCCATGAAGCTCCTGCTTCATGGATAAATCAAAATGAACCGAATTGTCGAAATCGGAGAAACAAACACGATTGGAAATTTTTGACGAAAGGCTGACATCCTGTGTTATCTACAAATGGTACAAGGTCATGAAGCGAGTTTGAGGATTCAACTTAAGGAGCTTCTCAAAATGTTCGATTACCTGAGGGTTCATAACTTCACACCTGGTGAGGAGCCGGAGAGATAATTCTGTAAACCGATCCGAGAGTGGCAACATGCCAGCCAGCACTTCAAGACTCATGGTGTGAGTCGAGTGCATGCAACCTAACGCGATACGAAGACACCGATACTGAATACGTTCCAGTTTGATGATGTGCGACCGAGCCGCTGACTGAAAACAAAAACTACCGTATTCCATAACCGACAAAATCGTTGTCCGGTACAACGTTAGAAGATCTTGTGGATGAGCTCCCCACCAGGTCCCGGTAATTGTGCAGAGAAAGTTGATCCTTGGCTGGGCACTTTCGCTTCACATACTCAATATGGGATCTCCGGGTGCACTTTGAATCGAACCAGACCCCAAGATATTTAAATGACATAGAATGAGTTATCGGCTTACCCCAAATTTGAAGCTTCGGTTGTGCTGGGTTATGCTTCCTAGAAAAAACTACCAACTCAGTTTTCTCCGTAGAGAATTCGATACCTAGCTCTAGAGCCCAAGTAGACAAATTGACTAAGGTATCCTGTAAGGGTCCTTGCAGATCGACCCCATTGGTTTCCGTGACAGACACTACGCCGTCATCTGCAAGTTGTCTCAACGTACAGTTGTCACTTTGGCAACCGTCAATGTCTTTGACATAAAAGTTATACAAAGGGGGCCTAAACATGATCCCTGGGGAGACCCATGTAGCTAAATCATTGAAGCTGTAGAGGTTCCATGAGAAAAGCTCATATGTTTCTCTGACAGCAAATTGTACAAAAATTGTTCATTAATGGTGAAAAGCCACAAGCGTGAAGTTTATCTGAAGAACTTCAACAGATACTGAATCAAAAGCCCCTTTATGTCCAAGAATACAGAAGCCATTTGCTCTTTTTTAGCAAAAGCTAACTGAATATCTGTGGAAAGCAACGCGAGACAGTCGTTCGTTCCCTTACCCCTACGGAAACCATATTGAGTATCTGAAAGCAGGTTGTTCGTCTCAACCCATTTGTCCAGACGGAAAAGGATCATTTTCTCCAACAACTTTCGAATACAAGATAACATCGCGATGAGTCGATAGGAGTTGTGGTCGGACGCGGGCTTACCAGGTTTTTGAATGGCAATAACTCTCACCCGTCTCCAATCATCCGGTACAATGTTGAGTTCCAGAAACTGATTAAACAAGTTCAACATGCGCCTCTTCGCGTTTGGGAGGTTCTTAAACAAGTTGAACTATCAGCCCCTGGAGCCGTATTGCCACACGAAAGGATTGCGAGAGAGAACTCTACCATTGAAAAAGGTTGGCTAATCTCATCTATCAAATTCGTGTTTTCGCGAGGAATCATCCGTGCCGGCACAGAATCAGGACAAACTTTTCGCGCGAACTTGAGGATCCATTGGTCCGAGTACTCCTCGCTCTCGTTGTTCGTAGTTCGGTTACGCAACCTTCGCGCCGTATTCCAAAGAGTACTCATCGACGTTTCGCGCGATAGCCCGTTCACGAATGTTCGTCAGTAACCGCGTTTCTTGGCCTTGATGAGGCTCTTAAGTTCACGTTCGAGATCCGTGTATACTTCGAAGTGCTCAGGTGTTCCACGTCTACGGAAAACTTTGAACGCGTCGGACTTTTTACGGTAAACCTCGGTGCATTGCTGATCCCACCATGGAGAAGGAGGTTTCCTGCGAGATGACGTTCCTGGAACTGGTCGAGCTTGAGCTTGAAGCGCGCTGTCTACGATCAGATTGGAGAGGAAGTTATATTCTTCCAGTGGTGAAAGCCTTTCTACCGTCGTTACGGCTTCATCTACTGCTGTCCTAAACATTGTCCAATCGATGTGACGGGTAAGATCATACGTGACGTTTACAGATTTCGACGAATTGAACCAGGTGGCAACCGAAATATTTATGGGCAATAGACCCAATGTTGGGGGTGTATATTTTTTTGTATTATTCCAAGTATGGCCTGTTGTATCAATAACGTTGTAAAAAGGTTATTATTGGTTAAATTTCAACTGAATTTGCGTTTATTTATATTCAAGTGACTCGTCTGAACCCAACTCAAAGGAAGAAAATCAGGGTAAAGTGAATAATAATGTTGTCATTATTGAGTGGTTGATGAATCATATATAAACATCACTTAAGTATTTTGAGGCAGTTTTACTTTAGTTTGCTCTGTGAAATGTTGTATTAAGTAAATCGAATACAGCTAGCAATGCCTTAATTCATAAAATTAGAAAAAAAAACGTACAAAGACTGCATTTTGTAATAAATCCATCGAATGGGACGGACCCAATTTGGTGCCTATAGACCGATATTAGATCCATATCCCTCGAATGTTTCTGACTTTATAAAATGAGTTGTGTAACTTTTCGTGATACATTCTACCAAATGTCTTATCAAACTTATCTTAGCAAGTGTCTAACTAGTTGAATCTCGCTAACAGCTTAAAAACTTTATGAGTTATAGTAATAAATGTAATCGATCATTGCATAATGTATGATATGTACTACCACCCATTGTAGCACGGAAACTAAGTCCGACAGCAAGGGGCTATCCTCGCTGTTAGACTTGATCAAGCTTTAATAACCACTGATTGTATTAAGGGCCAAAAACGGGTTTTGTGGATCGCAACATCACTTATACGTATCCACAGGGATGTAAAGAATTTCCTTCCAACAACAAAATTGAACAATTGGTCAAAAGAGCAAGCCATCTAACGTGAGTATGGCCCAATGGGCGGGAAGTAGAGCCCGCTCCCTGTTCACAAACTGTCAACAATGGGGACTTGGCATTCCCAGTCTCCCCATTCAGAGTGCTTCAATCGGATGCCCTGATGGTCCCTACCATTCCCATGAATTATTTATATAAAAGTGTATATATTTATGTAAATGAAAAATACTACAAGCATTCGTATCTATTATATATGATCTTCATTCGTCGATGGATCCTGAAATGCAAGAAATGTTGTAAATTGTTAATGTGAGGAGTTCTGTGGGTCCACGCTTAAGCACGTTTTCGCTCGTTTTCAGCGATTGCAGCAATTAACCAACATCTTGATTTGAGGTATCATGAAAAAGTTTGTTGAATCTTTTGAAATTTTACAGAACTAACATCTTTACATTTTAATCAACTATTGCCTTAGTCACCTTTTGCTGGTTGATGTTGATTTTATAACAGCAATCCATTTTTATTTTTGCTGACCTAATAGTTATTGTTCCTAAGTCAGGAGCAGCCATGTCCAAACACTACACTGCATGCCGGGCTACTTTGCACCACGCTAGTGCGTGCATTATATTCGCCACTTTGTCTCCGTGCTCCCAGACTAGCACCCAACACGGTGGGTACAACACCAATGTCAGTGGTCGTGGTTTGGCTTTGGACACCGTGGGCTGATGCTTCGGCAAACACCACAGCCGACCCTAGTAGCACACTTGTTGCCATTCGGTTGAGATTACATAAATATGACTTGCTATGAAGTCATAATCAAGTTACTACAACTAATAAAGGTCGTATTGTGCTACATGGGGAGTGTTTCCGATTGTGTCCGATTGCAGAATACACACGTGGTTTATTTATTTTCTGTCTAACCGAGCCGTGCTTGTTAAATTCATTCAACTTATGCGCCCGTCAGCCAACAGCCAAGAAAACAAACCAATAAGCCAATTATTATTGAGGAAGCAATCCCTGCACCTAGTGTCCTTCTTCTCACTGACTTTACTGTAGGACAGTGTTTTCATTTTTAACTACCTTGACTGTATGTTTTCATGTAATAAGTAAACAAACAAGTATTAGTATTAAATGTGTTTTTCCCTCGATTAAACTTCGTGCCTTTTTACTTTATTTCATTTAACTGTTCCATCCGAGTTCCCACTTTAGGTTTTGGGCCCAGAACGTATTCTGAACGTATTACGGGAATCGCGGAAAGTGTTCATGATGGAGGAGGACATTCGAGGAGAGCGGTACCACTTGGCACTATTTGATGGCTCAAATACTTCTTGAGGAACATGATTTATTGGAATGCGTTGAGACGGGAATCGACGACATGGAGGCACTGAAAGTGGAAGCGGCTGATACAGCGGAGGTCCGACATCAAAAGGTAAACAAAAAGGAAAAAGCGAGTTAAAAAGGACCGAAAGTGCAAATCACTTTTGATCTCAAGGATCCACGACTCCCAGCTGGAGTATGTCCAGGAAAAGCAGACCCCGAAGGCGATCTGGGACGCGCTGTGCAGGGTATTCAAACGGAAGAGCATTGCCAGTAGGATGCTCCTGAAGCGAAAAATGCTAGGAATGCGTTTCGATGGTGGATCGTTGCGTGATCATTTTTTGCAGTTCGATCGCGTAGTTCGCGAGTACCGTGGAACGGGGGCGGAGATGGACGAATTGGATGTCGTATGTCATCTGCTGTTGACGCTCGGTCCGACGTACTCGACGGTTGTCACGGCTCTGGAGACGATGCCGGAGGACAATTTGAGCATGGAGTTTGTGAAGTGTCGATTGTTGGATGAGGAGACGAAACAAAAAGGATTACGCTGCTTTTGCGGGTTCGAAGAAACAGAAGAAAAAAGTGTTTAAGTGTTATGGATGTAAGAAGGAAGGCCATAAGTTGGCCGAGTGTCCAAGCAAGAAGAAGAAGGAGGGCGAAAAAGTGTATAGTGACAAGAAATCTAAAACAGCGCATGTAACGGAACAAAAAGGAGTTTGTTTCGTCGGTGTGTGTGGTGAGAAGAAACATGATTTGCGGAGGTTAGATTGGTTCATCGACTCTGGATGTTCAGATCACTTGGTAAACGATGAATCCCTCTTCGAAAGTTTAAAGCCACTGAAAAGCCCTATAGAAATTGTCATAGCGAAAGACAGAGAATCGCTTACTAACGCTTACGCGAATATTCGGGAACCAGTTTCACAGGTGTCAAAAGTGAACGGGAACTTGATTGATTATTCGGTCAAGAATGTGTTGTTACGCTGCAACCTCTTCTCGATGTTAAGGGTTGACGAAGCAGGCATGAAAGTGTCGTATGAAAACGGTAAAGTGATCATACAACGCGGTGCGGAAATAGTCGCGAGTGGTTCCCGGTACGGAAGGTTGTATCGATTGGATCTATTCTCGAACAAGCGCGACGCGAGTGAAGCACTGCTGACTTGTGGTCGTATTCCGAAATATTTAGAGTTATGGCACCGTCGTTTCGGCCATTTGAATCCCAGAAGTCTGTTGAAGATGTTTCGGAGTGAAATGGTCATTGGACTGGCTGTGAAGAACAGTGCGTCGGAGAAGAATGTCGTGACTTGTGAGTCTTGTGTGATTGCAAAACAGAGTCGGAAGCCACTCGTTACGCGTGATAAAACGAGGTCGTCGTGAGTGCTGGAACTGGTTCACTCGGACGTGTGTGGTCCAATATCGCCGGTCGGACTAAACGGTATGAATTATTTTGTGACATTTACCGACGATTGGAGCCATTTCACTATGGTATTCCTGATGCAAGGCAAAGACGACGTGTTTGAGTGTTTTGAACAATATGAAGCGATGGTGACGGCTAAATTTGGCCAGAAGATAAGCCGTTTTCGTTGCGACAACGGCGGTGAGTATCGGAGTAGGCATTTCGAGCAGTTTTGGGTCAGCGAGCGGTTAAATCGAACGCTTGTTGAGAAGGCCCGTTCGATGATGACCGATTCCGGAGTGGATAAGCGGTTCTGGGGTCCGGCCGTTCAGACTGCGGCATTCCTTTCGAACCGTAGTCCGTCTAGTGCGATTGCGTCGAATGTCTACGAGCTCTGGGAGGGAACGAAGCTGAACGTGTCCAAGCTGAGAGCGTTTGGTTGTCCTGTCTACGTCCACATCCCGAAGGAACTGCGAAAGAAGTTGGATGCAAAGGCGTGGAAAGGTGTGTTCCTTGGCTACGCTTCCAACGGCTATCGCGTATGGCAACCCAAACCAGAAACGGATTGTACATGCCCGAGATGTCGTCTTCGTGGAGACAGATGGTAAGGCATCGGCAAAAGGTGAGTGCGAAAAGCTTTTGTCAGACATTCTTGTGCTTTCTTTGAGAGATGATGAATCAGTTGAGGGTGTGTTCGACGAAGAGATCGAAAGGTCGGTTTCTGATGGATCGGATGCAATTTCCGATGAAGAGTACGTGAGTTTTCACCAGGACGGCGCAGACAAGGATGGTGAGGGCCAGATCGACGAACAGCAGGAGCACGATGCCGAGCCTGAAGGGGAGATCCATCGGAAAGCAGACGGTGAAGGTTCACACCGTCCACAACGTCCGCGAAATATTCCTGTGTGGCATAAAGATTATAATGTGGAGTATGCCGCATATGCTTTGAATGCCACAAGCTACGTCGAGAACCTTCTTGACTCAATTTCCGAAGCACGAACTTGAAATGACTGGCCGAAATGGGAAGAAGCGATCAACGATGAGTTGGATTCGCTACGATAGAATCGAACGTGGACGCTGGCGGAGCTGCCAGAGGGTCGAACACCTATAACGAACAAATGGGTGTTCAAGATTAAAAGAGGAATCGGTGGAGCACCGGATCGCTACAAGGCACGTTTGGTCGCTAGAGGTTTCAGTCAACGATACGGTCTGAACTATAGTGAAACTTACTCTCCTGTGGCCAAACTCCACACTCTTTGTGCTGTGCTAGCACTAGCAAATCAGAAAAGGACGTTCATACATCAAATTGACATTCGTACGGCTTTTCTGAATGGAGTGTTGACCGAAGAAATATATATGGTCCAACCAGTAGGATCTAAGGTTGAGCAGAACTTAGTGTGCCGATTGAACAGGTCATTATACGGACTGAAACAAGCGTCCCGTGCTTGGAACGATCGTTTTGACGGTTTTGTACAAGGACGGCTGCAGTTCATGAGAAGTATGGACGATCAGTGTTTGTACATTCGACGAGTTGGCGATGCTGTCGTCATTATTGTGCTGTATGTTGACGACGTGTTGGTGATCAGTTCATCAATGCGAGCAGTGGATGCTGTCAAGAGTTGCCTTTCTAAGGAGTTCGAAATGACAGACGTGGTTGAATTAAAGTGCTTCTTGGGGATGACCACCGAACGAAATATGGATGAAGGAATGATGCGCATAAGTCAACAGCAGTATCTCGAGGATATGTTGCGGCGTTTTCGAATGGAGGACTGTAAGTCAGTATCAACGCCCCTGGAATGTAGGTTGAAACTGGCGAAGGGCGAAGAGGCAAAGAGAATTTCGCAGCCTTACAGGGAGCTGGTGGGTTGCTTATCCTATGCTTCAGTGACAACCCGCCCTGATTTGGCTGCAGCAGTAAATTTTCTCAGCCAATTTCAGAGTTGCCCGAATGTTGAACATTGGGTGCATCTCAAGCGAATTTTGCTTTACGTCAAAGGCAGTCTCGATATGTGTCTGGTATACAAGGCCAACAAGGAGGCACCATTATTGGAGGTGTTTACGGACGCAGACTGGGCCAATGATGTAATGGATAGAAGGTCCATCAGCGGTGCGGTATTTAAAGTTTTTGGCTGCACGGTCGGGTGGTCTACCCGAAAGCAGAATTCGGTATCACTGGCTTCTACCGAGGCGGAACTGGCCGCTTTGTGTAGCTCCGCCTGCCACGAGCTGTGGTTGGTTCGTCTATTGAACGATCTGGGGTGCAATATCCAACTACCGATCACTTTCTACGAAGACAACCAATCAACAATACGAATTATAGAGGAGTCAAAGGATTTTGGTCGGCTAAAGCATGTCGACGTCAAACTGCATTTCTTGCGAGACCTTGTGAAGGAGAAGAAGATTTGTTTGCAGTATCTACGATCGGAGGAGCAGGTCGCTGATATAATGACGAAAGGTTTGGCGGCCGGTGTTTTCCGTCAACATCGTACCGGTCTTGGACTGGTTAACTGCAGCGATTGAAGGGGACTATTGAGGAAGCAATCCCTGCACCTAGTGTCCTTCTTCTCACTGACTTTACTGTAGGACAGTGTTTTCATTTTTAACTACCTTGACTGTATGTTTTCATGTAGTAAGTAAACAAACAAGTATTAGTATTATACGTGTTTTTCCCTCGATTTTTACATTGACGACCCGCTTTGTCGGCAACTGATCGACCTTCTACAATTGGCTGGATTTAAGCTGCACAAATGGGCATCGAATAGCTCGATAATTCTTCGGAACATTCCAGCAGAGCTTCGTGAAGAACGGAATCTGTTGGAACTCGATTGGTCATCCTCACCAGTGAAAACTTTGGGGTTGTTGTGGTAGCTCGTTGATGACGTCTGTCGCTTTAAAATACCTGCATGGTTTCATGACCCTCCGATAACCAAACGATTGATGCTTTCTGAGGAAACACGCCTGTTTGACCCTCTGGGCCTATTATGATCAATTGTGCTACGATCAAAACTCTTTTTGCAGGAGTTATGGAAAGCTAAAGTTTCCTGGAATAATCTGTTGAATGATTCCCAACAACAGTTCTGGAAGCGGCATATTGGATCGACCTTGAGGTGACCGATTTATTCTACGGCCCACGGTTGGTGGCTCCCTGTATTGATTCAGCCAACGTTGAGTTGCATGGGTTCAGTGACGCATCCGAAAGCGCATACGGTACGTGCATCGGTACATCTTCCTACGGCGAATTCGAAAGTCGCGCCAAAGGTAACCGAAAAACTTGATCCTACTATTCGCTTATCACGTTTAGAGCTGCGCGAAGCGCTTCTTCTGAGCCACTTGTTCGAAAAATTAGAAAGCAGTCTACAAATTCAAGCCGGTCCGTTCTTCTGGACGAATTCCACAATTGTCGTCCATTGGTTATCCGCTTCGCCATCTCGTTGGAAAAAGTTCGTTGGCAATCGTGTGGTAGAAATTCAGAAAATCACCGCTTCTGGGGGTCAGAGACACATCCCAGGTATCGAAAACCCAGCAAATGTCACATCCCGTGGCATGCCAGCAGTGGAGCTCGTTGAACACATGCTGTGGGGATAAGGACCTCAGTGGTTGCAACAATCCAATCGGTTTTGACTCAATCTTGTTAGAAAGTCCGATGACCTCTTTAGCACTGAACAACTCCAGGAGTCGTGCAAAATACCATTTTACCATGCGAAGAAGCATGATAACGTACTTGGAGTTTCGGACTCCTATTTACGGATGAACTGGAAGAAGCCTGGTCAAAATAGTCCAGCAAGCATCCAGCATGTCCAGCATGTGGAAGATCTGCACTCTATCTGCGCCACCGGTCAAGTGAAGTCAACGTCGAAGTTGAAGGCACTATCGCCAGTGCTCGTAAATGGGGTTCTTCGCATGAGAGGGCGTCTTAACAACGCAGCAGTATGCAGTCCGTATGCTCAAAAGCAGCCTTTGATCCTGGATAACAAGCACCCATTAACTCTACTAGTCGTTCGATACTATCATCTTAGTCATCTGCATGCGGGACCTACGCTCCTTACAACTATCGTTCGTGCAAAATTCTGGCCTCTCCAACTGCGCGATATTGTGTGAAAAGTAAACCACGTTCCGCCGAACAGATCACGGCTGAACTATCTCCTGTTCGAGTATCACCAACATTGCCGTTCCTTAATACTGGAGTGGATTTTTGCGGTCCATTCCATCTTCGGTCAGCAACTCGAAAAGCTGATTCGCAAAACTCATTCGTAGCGGTGTTCGTTTGCTTATCAACAAAAGTGATACATCATGAACTCGTTGGAAATCTATCCGCCGATTCGTTCATCACTTCCCTGAAGAGATTCGTGGCACGTCAAGTACCACGGACAATTTATTCCGACAATGCAACCAACTTTGTCGGAGCTCGACGCACACTGAACGAATTCCTACAGCTCTTTCGCACGCAACAGAACCGCTTGGATGTTACAAGACAGTGCTTTGCAAAAGGAATCCAATTTTTTTCATCCCTCCGAAATCACCTCACTTCGGTGGCACCAGGGGAGTTGTGGTTAAATCCCTAAAGATGCAAGCTTGCGAACGCCTTGATCACCAACGAACAATTCCATGCACTGCTCACGCAAATCGAGGCGCTGCTCAAATCTCGGCCTCTAACGCAGCTTAGCAATTCTCCCGAGGACTTGGACACCACGCAACTTTTTGGTTCACAGACCGCCTACTGCAATCCCGGAACCATCCTACGAAAAATTATCTAGCAATCAACTATCCCAATGGCAGCTGATTCAGGATGGTCATTTGAATATTTATCGGGACTACAGAAGCGAACCCGATGGATCCACGAACGCGACAACATTCGCATTGGAACGATGGTGTTAGCTCGCGAAGAAAATCTACCGCCGCAGAAGTGGCGTTTCGGCCGAGTCATTGAAGTGTTTCCCGGTAACGACGGACACATCCGAGTCGTCAACATTTGGACCAAGGACGGCATCTACATGAGATCAATAACCCGTATTTGCATCCTGTCTATTCCCGATAACCAAGAAGCAACATTACGTTTGCATTAAAAAAAAATAGACAAACATTGCCAATATTGCATGGGTTAACCTTCACCCGCACTGACAAAACTACCCATGCCGCATCAACCATAGTAACCCATAAGTCAGCGGACAAAATTTGACAGCTCTATCAGTCGAACTCTAACCGTGAAGCAACTCCGTTCAGAAGTGTGCGCGTTCAAAGAACGGCACCCTGCCGCGTAGAAAACGGACATCGTACGCCTCTTTGTGGACGCCGGATACGCCCGTTCCGGGATCTACAACATCTTGGCACTATTAGACAACAATCAGATCATCGTTAATTTAACAGTTAGCGAGACATACCGGAACAGTAATAGTGTAAAAAGAGGTGATGTTTAATAGAATTACTAGACGTTTTAATGCAAAAACAGAGCATAATATGACAAAAACAGAAATCTGAAATCCCCAGAAGAAGGCGGAATATAATATGCCGAAAGGTCAGAATAAAGGAAATTTTCTGTTTCCATTAGTTTTTTTAGAGACTGAAAGCCAAAGTAATCATCTCTGCGTTTTTATCGTTATCTTGTGTAACTAATGATTCACGATGTTATCATGAAAGTTCATTGGACAAACTTTAATGAATTTTGAACTAAGCGCATGCAGATTTCAATAAATGTTTCACGATGTTTTTGAATAACCTAGAACAAACTTTCAACATAATACCAAAGTAACCCAGCTTTTTATAAAGAACTTGGAAATACTGTTAATAACAAATAACCTAGGTAACAAACGCTATAACTTCAACCAATAACCGAAAAAAAACTTCAATGTTTTCCGTTTACTGTGAGATCAGTTTCGGTGCAAGAATCATTACACCGCTGGCGCCAATAATAGTTAAACTTAATCGCCATCTTACATCCTACTATCTCCGCCCAGACGGGTTCCAAATGTTCAAATCGCCTAGTGACTTTTAGCCCATCCTGCCTCTTACCATGATCCCATCTTCACCACCGTCGAGAACCACCGTTGGGAACTTGTTTGAAGTCTGACAAGCGAAATTCATGTTCAATCTTTATGTAATTTCTTAGTCATTGAACACAAGCAAGGGAGCGAAAGGTGGAGAACCTCCTAAATTCATGAAAACTCAGCCTGCATGCTCAGAACCAATAACAACAGCAGCAACATTCATGTGAAAAGAAGGTGCACCCCGAGCGCCGAATGAACAAGAAGAAGAAAAACCCACCAAAACAGACATACATATTAGATGCGGCCGTTTAGATAATGTCCAAAGTGAAATCGCGCTCGTTGTAAATATGTTTTACGTTTTTTTCGACTAAACACACGGCGTGGCTGTGGCGGAGCCAAATGGCAATGTAGCATTTCGCGTTCAGTTGTTGCCCTCATCTTCCCCATTCGCACCGATCGACGATCCTTGGGAAGAGAAGTTTCCGAAGTACCCACCATGTTCCATTCCGCGGTGGTGGCTGGCTGGCCATCATGGCCTTATCTTGATACGGGAATCACTTTCGAAGCGCCGAAAATTGCAGACAGGAAGTAGTGTAATCCAATAAATTTCGGAAACTCTGTACGGGTGCCAGTGCTACTGCTGTTGTTGGTGGTTGGACTTGGGACGTCGGGCTGTTGAGCAAAACAACAAAAAATGGTGTTCTGAAATATGGGAAACCGGCCGGGTGAGCAAATTTACATTAATTATTTTGACTGCATTGCGCATTACATTACATGTGGTTGAAGAATTGATAGAATTTGATATATGTTATGGCAAATGTTCCGTCTTATGATTCAATGGATATTTACTGAAAGGTGAATAGATTGATTGCTTTAACTTAAACTAAACGTTTGGCACAAGAGTTGCGATACTTTGAGTACTCGTTCCGGGATTCCTGGGAATACCTACACGGATAAAAAGAAACATTGAATTTTCTGCGTTATCTAATGCACATAAAGGAAATACTAGATTTGGCAGAGAATAATGAGATATTTCATGTATATTTAAGCCAAATAACGCCTGAATCTAGCCTCTTGTATGTAAGACTTCAAACTTTGTTGTATGGCACATGAAATGTTGCAAACAATTTCGTTGTTTACGCCTCCTTTGGCTTGGAATTAAACCAAGGAAAATTTCAAACGCTTGTTAAAATTAATTATTTTTTCCGTGTACTGATTAATTATGGCAGCCCTCAGTTTGCACATTTAACCTGAAGGAATGATGCATAAAACAATGAAATTCGTTCCATAAAAAAATGAATCAAGAACTTCGAAGTATGGTCCATAGCATATCAACTTTGTGCATTTCAAATAATATGTATGATCCATAAATTATGCCGGAATTATTCCAATTGTTGGGTATGATTTTTTTAAATCTTAGCTACAGGTAAATTTTCCGTGACTGCACTACTACTCAGATTAATAAACATATCCATTGCTTTAGCTATGCGGCTTAAATATTACGGTAAAAGAAGGATCGCTTTGGAGAAGATCAGTGATTCACACACCCGGTTGCGTAGTGGTCCTTTTTGTTTACACTATTCATTAATCTGAACATGGCGAAGCGACAATCTTAAGCATCTATAAAATTTTATTTGGTGAAAGCCAACGACCGGGCTTGGCAAAATATTATTTACACACTACCAAAATCTCGTGTAAATTTCTGTCCCTGAGACCGACACATGCAAGCGTCCTTTAGCGCATTAGGATGTGTTGAAAGAGATGAGAAAATAAATTCAACCGAACACATCTTTTGTCGAATTGCGTATGTTTCAGTTTCAGGAGGCATAACTTTATACGAAATCTTTCTTAACGTTCCCCGACTTTACGTTCCCGGACTATTTACAAACATGAATAAGGTCTCGTGTAAAATTCATCATTTCTAAGTGTGAAACTTTTCGGGAACAAATTGAACCCTACAAGATAAGATAGAGCTTATTTCAACCACTACAATCTATGTCTTTGAAGATTCTTATCTTTTTTTCTGACGTTAAATAAAACTAGATCCCTGAAAAAAGTGACATCAAGAAGCATTTATATTTGCATTGTAAGTAGCAGCATTTGGAAAACATAATTTTGTGTACCTCAACTTAGTTTTACGTCATGTCATGAAAGTTAATATTTCGAGTTTTCATAGTCTTGTAAATTTAGGATCATACGCAAATTTCGGTCTTACGGTCCGCTCCTCTTATTGAATGCACAGAAGGCTTAAGGTGAATCGTTGCTCCATGTATTTGTTCCTATCTTTTATCTCGCTCTCGCAAACTTACCTTGCTAGTTCAAATTGATAAATCTCGATTGTTAGTGAATGAATATCGAATCGAACTCTATCAGATTGCTCGCAGCAAGTAAGCATACAAACTGATATGATTAAATTTTCAATATCTAGTAGAGATTCTGAGCAATATCAATTCTAAATGTTGAGCTAATGGCTGCCGCCAAGATCGCTTCAGCATAAGCCCTTAAAACGATAGTAAATTTCTCGAGAATCTACATGCGATCGGTGTGTAGTTACGCATCATGTGCATTCTGTGTATTGGTATTGGTGTCAGCTTAAGCCTCATATGTAGGCTAACCGACGTGACGGTGTCGACCTACTGTCATTTGTTGTTTGTTTACCGGGCATGATGAAGGAGTACCGCGACGTCGTAGTAAATTTGTTTGCGAGAGATGAGCGACCCGGCGACATATTTCGGCTGTTGAAATCCCACGGGGAGAAGCGGAATTTCATCTATACCACCATCCGTACCAAGAGACGGGCACGGCCATGGACCATGCGAGGTCCTGGCGGCCGCGTTAGGCGAGGATGCCAGCAACCATCAAGGTGGTGAGGGAGCGGGTTCGTCGAAAAATTAACTGCTCGATCCGGAAGACCGCTGCTGACCTGGATGTGTTGATCAGGACTACTCACACCATCATGACGAAGGACCTGGGATATATTAAATATTTAAACATAAACAAAATGCAGGCTTCAGGTTGGCCCAGAAATTCCCGATAGGACGCAGCTTGGGGACGTAGAGCGGGTTTGCCGACTTGTGTACCACATCGATATTCAGACGCTCCATCTCCCCCAACGATCGCTTCGAGTAGTGTCGTCGCCCTTATGGAATTTCTTGACGAACGACGCAACTTTCGGCAGGCTTTTCGTACTATGCATTGCCCCGTTCACGGCCAGTCTGGAGCGAAGGAAGAGCGGCTTTGACATCCCCTTCTTGCTGATTGTCAGCCACAGCAGGACCTTCTTGGGGAAATTGATGTGTGGAATGAACTTAACCTCGGAACTCCTTTCCTTCATGGTGGAAGTAAAATACGAAGTGCCCTGCCAGCCGTTGCCATGCAGGATGGGATAGGTCTCGTCGTCCATTACCACCGCCACGTCGGGATTTGGCGGGAAAATGGACGTGACTTCCGCTTCCTGACATGTACATTCATGTTTGCCAGGTACTTTTTCACTGTTTGACCGGTTGAACCGACCTCCCGGTCAAGCGCACGCAGCGTTGTAGCCATTTTCACCTCGGTCTTCCTCTTCAACATCCTTTGGAACCGGGCTTTCTTTCGATGCTCTGATTGTTGTCTAACAGTGCCAAGATGCTGTAGATGCCGGAACGGGCGTATCCGGTGTCCACAAAGTGCCGCGCGATGTCCGTTTTCGACGCGGCGGGGTGCCGTTCACTTCTGAACGGAGTTTCTTCACTGTTTTTGCCATCACGGTTAGAGTTCGACTGATAGAGCTGTCAAATTTTGTCTGCTGACTCATGAGTTACTATGGTTGATGCTGCAGTTTCGTAGTTTCGTCAGTGCGGGTGAAGGTAAATCCATGAAAATTTTTTGTTCATTTGTTAATGCAAACGTTAGCAACAGTTAAACCGTTTTACAATCGGCAGAGAATACCGTACTTCTTTGCTATTTTCTTGATGATTTCATCTTAGTAATAGTCAAATTTTAATCTATCGTCAATAATCACGCCAAGATATTTAATCTCATGAACTCATCAATTATCTTATCATCAATTTTAATAGAGACGTCTTCAATAACTCGATTCCGCCTAATCGAATTTAGTTTCACTTATGTTCAACTCCAACTGTTCGTTCTTAATCCTCTACTTAGAGAACGTAGATCTGCTTGCATATGTTGAACGGCCTCATCAATGGTTTTAATTACAGTGAACAATACGGTATCACCAGCAAAATAATCAACATCACACACAAAATCGCAAGACTCGTAACTTGTCATTAATATATAAGGCTTGTACTCAAAAAAAATGCACCAGACAAAAGTGTTCGCCAAAAATTTATTTTAAGTCAGATTTTCTTGAAACTTTCGAGGAATGAATTTATACATATAAAGTATGTTCTGGCATAACTATTTTGTTCAATTTCCTTTCAATCACTGAAATCCCGCACCTTTCCCTTAAGATCCCTCATTACATTTTGTGCAATGGTGGAGCTGACCTTTTTAGTCACTTTCATCCATTCTTTCTTCAGCTCCAGCTCGTTCTTAAACATCTTGGACGATTTTCGAACTTTGGCCCAAAATCTTTCCACCTGACGAATCTCTAGTGAATTTGAGGGGTTGGCTGTTTTTGGTACAGAAACAACGTTATTGTCTCTGTACTAATACAACGTCGATCGCGGGTAATGGCATGATGCCAGGTCCAGCCAAAATATTATCTCGCCTCCGTGGGACCGCAGGAAGGGCAACAGATGCTTCTCGAGGCACTCGGTGCGATAAATTTCGCTGTTGATGGTATCCGTCGTAATGCACGAATTACTCAGCTTACCGCATTAGCATATGGCCTGCCAGAGCATGTATTTTTTGGTGAATTTGTCCACATTCTTCTTACTCATGTCTTCCGGAACATCAAACCGTGATTTGGCAACGTAGAACTCCAGCCCCGGTATCTGCTTTGCGTCTGCCTTGATGTAGGTCTCTTCATCCACAACCACACACATCGGTTTCGTTAACCACTCTCGATACAGCTTCCTTGCGCGGGATTTGGCCGCCGTGTTTTGTTGATCACACCGGTTCGATACCTTGCGGACCTAGAAAACACAAAGCCCAGCTCGATTCATGGTTTGCTGAACGAACCAAGCGGAACACTTTGCCTTTAGAGCCGCGTCGCGAATCAAAAGGTTCGGATTACACTTGAAATAATCCAACACCTTGCGGGCCATCAAAGGGTCAGCTGTCTTCGATTTTCTTCCACTTCCAGCCGGCCACTCGGTCATAGTTGTATGGGTGATTCCATCTCCGGCGATTTTCTTCTTGTTTCGATGACATCTCAATAACCGCTGAACCGATTGTCATGTAAACAATTCACTCCAAACTAGTTATACCCAGATTTTTATCAATTTTTACCCACGGAAAAAAAAGTTACACACGGATAAAAATGGTTCATTTTTTTCGAGTACAGGCCTGAGAATGATTAAATTGGGCCCTAATACACTCTCTTGTGGTACGCCAAGGTTGTTCTCCACAGGGCTTGAAACAGAATCATTAAAAGCCGTCCGTTCAGTTCTGTCAGACAAATAGCTTTCGAGTCATCTATATGCAGAAGCCGAAAATCCAAAGCGCTTGATTGTTTTTTACAACAAGGGCTTAGCAATCGTTTCAAAAGTGCGTTTCAGATCCCAAGCAGCAACAACCGTAGCGTTTCGCTCGATATTTTGCTTTCGTTTTGCTAAAACGGTGGAGCCAAAGTAAATGCCGGAGTTTACCGTACTGTGTGTTAACAGAAAAGGATGCTTCCGTTGTACAAGTTGCTTAAGGATGCAAGAGAATGGAGTATATTTCGTTAAGAAAGGCATCAATCCTCCCAATTTGCAACAGCTTCGTCCAATTGAACGCTTCTTTGGGCTATCGTTAAGCGCAAGAACAAGAAGAGTGCTTAGGAGTGCAAGACCATGGAAAAGTTCAAGAAGAGTTGATCTGTGACCAGAAAATGCGACAAAACTACTGTCCTCATAAGAGGAGTCAAATTCAAAATCAGAAAATTCTATAAATAAAGATTCTGTAGGTAAAAATTCTGTAAATAAAGATCATTAAATTTTGGTCAAAACTAGGAAAGAAAGACGGATTGAGTGACACCGTTGTTTTTTTTATTTCATGCTATGAACAAAAATTCAGTTTGTTTGTCCTTAAGACATATATATGCCACGTATCATTGCAAAAACCATCCAATTTTATTAAGTTTTATAAAAGTTTTAATAAAAGCTACTAAGGATCAATTTGGTTTAAGTATGACACCAAGAGGTGCCAATCAAATGCCCAAATAGTTTTATAGCAGCAATTGCGAAGATAATTAGGCTTTTCGGAAAAAAAAATTTCTTCCATTCTCCATATTGAATTATATGAAATAATTGAAATGTCGGAAAATAATTTCAAAATTTTAAATATAATGCAAATAAACTGTAGATCAGAGACCAATTTTGGCATTCCTTTGGATAATTTTATTGAAATCCATAAATTTTCAGGAAATTCATGATTAATTTATCGAATATATTTATTTCAATTTTGTTTTTGTTGATGTTAACGCGCATAATCTTCGAGGCGAGTTTACTTTCAGCTCTGGTCGTGCCAAATTCAAATGCGCATTTGATTTGGAGCTATAAAAAAACTCAATTTGGTTAAGGTATTTTGCTCTAAGTTTCCCGCAACACTAGAACTTTTTTCTTAGATATTATTTACTGTCAAATGAATCATAAGAGCAGAGAATCGAACAAAGCAGAACAACAAAAATCAAGCACGATATCACAGTGAAGTATGACAGCTGTGGCCATTTGGCCCTATGGTGGTTTTGATGACAGCCAATAGGTTTTATGAAGGTTCTCAAGTGGTCATAACATCTTTCACTAGAACATTTTCAAAATTTCTATGGTCTTGTAAAGGTTTTATACATTTGTTTGCACAATCCTCTATAGAGCGGCTCACTAAGTACACGCTTTAAAGATGAATATAGGAGGTGTTGGTGGACAAAACAATGTTGAATTGTAGATTATCAACAAAGCCGGGAGGAGTGCTATACGGTTGGAATAGAGCTAAAATGTTGTTACTAGGGATCTATCGTTTCAAGCCATACATTTTCAAATACTGAATACTGAAAATATTCGGAGTTTTACATACAATGACAAAGCCGAAAACATGGGTAATGATTTCTTCCCTTTTTTGAGTGAGGACAGTAACCGTATTTATTCTTCTGTTCATCGAAGGTTCTGTTGATGTCCCTAACAATCTTTTTTTATCAAATGTTCAAACAAAAACTACGAAAATTCTTGAAAATCTCAAACCCAACCAATGCACCTCGGACTGAACCAGCTGGGAGAGAAGATGAACTCCTCATTTGCATACAATCGACCCGCGTACGACGGCACTATCAATAAATATGAACGAGAAAAATGTAAATAAAATGTTGATTGTCAAAAGGCGATATGTCACCCACGTCATCGCCTCCGTCCCCGCCGCAGCCTTCCCAGCCTGTTGAGTTGAGTGTATTGCAAAAGACCTGCGTTTCGTTCGTTGCGTCGAGCGCTTCTCTCGTGGAGGCGCAAGGTGCAGCCATTCAATTTCGTTTCTTCATTTTTCATGCCGCAATTTTTGTCGGACAATGAGCCTTCTGCTGCTTCGCACCTGACCGCCCACTCACGTAACTTTTTCCGCAGCCAGACCAGACACACAAAAAAAGCACACGTACGCGTACAGGTGAATGAATTCTAGGAACACCTTTGGCAGAAGAATCGCTTTAATCTCCTCCGTATCAGTCCGCTGTCTTTATTCTGTTCGTAGTCGTTGTCCATCGTTGTCGTCGTCGTCGCTTTCGGTGGCTATTGAACTCTCCACGTGCTTCAGCTGATGGCGGGTGCTGCTGGCGACGAACCTGAACCTTCCACGCATCGTTATGAATTGCTAGAAAACCGAACAAAGCAAATGGAGCGGGTTACATCCAACAAAGAAACACCAACTTTAATCAGTTTAAGTGAGGATTATTTCAATAAATACTACAATTTATAGGTGCAACTTTCTGTGCGGCGTTCTTCCCTGAGAAGAGAGGTTCCTAATTAGGAACCATTAATTCAACCTGCTGCAAGCCGAACGTCGTCATGCGGGCTATGAGGCGGTGGAGGTAGCATTGATCGGCTTGTCCATCGCGGTGCGGCTGAGAGATGATTTAATTAATCCACTCTGTAACGTAACCGCTTGAGACTTAGGATATTCGCTGCAGTACGAGTGGGATGAAAAATCGTTATGCCGATAATCCTTGGGTGATAATTGCAAATTGGGACATTAACGGAAATTGGCATCTCATCAGGGGACTGTGATCCTGCACGGAAAAAGGCGATGGGATATTTGTAATCCAGGAATACCGAGTGGGCAGTGCTGATCTCCGTGTCTTTGACACTTTTGAAAGTCTTAATGACCTGATCAAGTTTTTATTGCTGATCTTATTCAGAATATCTTCGCATAATACCAGTGCTCATACAAGAACATAAAAAGGTGAAGCTTATGGAGGACAGACGCTGCACGGGAACCATGAGAAATGATGCAATTATACTCAGCAGATGCCCGAAGCAAAACCAAAGGAATTTGAAAAATCAACAGCTTGCCAAGTACCGTACGCAACGCTTTCTAAATTAGTGCAATCCATCGCAATCCTGCAGCGAACAAGTTGCACTCATTCCAAATATGTCTCCCCCGAAGGACAGACAGACAGCAACAACGGCGCAATCCAAAACATCTGAAAAATGTTTGAACAAACTGTACACCATGTAATCTGTCCGATAAGAATGCGCTCATTAATTCGACTAGAGAACCAGAGAGCGCATCTCAAACGTAATGACAAAAAAAAAGAAAGAAATGGCTTCAGTGGAAAGGTGTTCAGCAGAAATTTATGGGTTTATTTATTGCCCCTCGATATAGCGGCCAGTAGCAGACTCCCATCCGAAACGTCGACCGTCGACCAGTGCCGGTGAGTGATATCTTAAATGCCATAATAACAAATAAGTACCTGCTGTTTTCAACAACTCCTGCTGCAACTTCCATTTACAGCGTCTATATGTAGATGGATTAATTATACACGCAGGACTTCCATAAGATGCGCACGAACAGTGCATCAACTCCGCAGTCAAGTGCGGAATTTTAATTATGCATCTAAATTGCCATCTATAGATGAAAACTGAACTACGACAAATGCGATCGATTCCAGCGGAGACGAAGACAACCCCGGTGATCCCTGGACGACGGGACGCGGGAACGTGTTGATGAGTCCTTAAGGTCCAAAACCCGTTCGTTCAGCGCTGAGTGCACCGATATCACCGATAGCCGATAAGTTAATGTATATTTAATTTAATGGTTCGCCTCGTGCAGAGGGAAAATACTTTGACGAATGTGGAATGAAAATGCATTTTAAGTTCACTCTGATATTTCTTCGCTCGCATGGCAATAAGGTGCTTGAAGGAGGATCAGTTCTAGGTTGGGTTGCAGGGGTCCATGGATGGTCACAAATGGCTCCAATTACGACTGGACAGTGCCGACATGGTAAAATTGAAATTCATTGAATTAAATCATATAACTGGCTGGTTGTTGGCTGTTTCTTTTTAGTTGTATCGCATAAAAATATTTTTTTAACGTAAAAACATCTTGAGCAATGGTATTATTCACCCAGAAAGCAATTTATTTAGGAGGTATAAGATAACTCAGGAAATCGGCTAAGTAAAAGTTATACTAATCACTTTTTTATCAGTTAAAGCGCGGGTTAACGATTTCTAATTTTCTTATGATGTCCTCTTAAAGACAATATTTAACTAAAGGTGACTATTGTTATAATAGAATCAGAAGCAACAGCTCAGAAAAGATTGTTTCGTTAGAATGCGGCAGTGTTAGAACAGGGCATGACAAAAATCCTTCTATTACAAAAGATGACACTATTTAAGTGGTAATAAAATCTTAGTTTCAGGCTAATAGAGCATCGCTGTAGATATTTATTCGCCAATATCAATAGTTTTTGTCACTTCACATATATCAACCATTATTTTTAATTTCTTTTTCCACACCAAAATAGCATATTTCTAGGAAGTATATTTGCGAAAAATGCGGAATAACTGACAACCTTTTATCGAATTCCTTTGACACAAAAAACATGAAGATCAATCAATAAGCTATGACATGTATTATTTTCCTCGACTTCTTTTCCCATTCCAAATGAACGCAACTATAGGCATAGCGATAGGGTGGCAGAGGGGGGCCGTTGCCCCCCCCCCCCCCCTAACTTTTGAATAATTTTTATAGTTGTAGTGTTTGCTTAAATTTTTCAACTAAGGCTTGCTTCATTTAGAATTGGAACAAACTTTTGCTCATATTCTGGCGCTCCTGGTAGACGCATTTGGAAGTTCTTGGCGCCCACGTGTCGGAAATTTTGTCAGGTACACGAATGTATTTTTGACATTCCGCAAATCGACTGTACTTTGTAAACAATCAACATGGAAGCCAAAAGAAGGGAAGAAATTGTGCACAGTTATTTGGAAAATCCATTGTGGTCTGCATCTAGGCTAGCTAAACAGCTGAAATTGCCCAGAAATACCGTATGGCGCGTTATCAAACGATATAAGGAAACATTGACGACGATTCGAAAGCCTCAAGCCAATCGTCGGAGTGGAACTGTCGACCGGAAACTGCGTGGTAAGATTTTGAAGACGATTAAGAGGAATCCTAATCTGTTGGACCGTGATTTGGCCAGAAAATTCGGTGCTGCCCATAGTACCGTGAGGAGAACTCGACTCCGGGAAGGAATCAAGTCGTATCGAGCTAGCAAACAGCCAATTCGGACCATAAAACAGAAAAGTGTGGCCAAAATCCGTGCTCGGAAGCTATACGACCAGGTGCTGACCAAGTTCGACGGGTGTCTTCTGATGGACGATGAAACCTATGTCAAGGCTGACTTCGGGCAAATCCCAGGTCAAAAATTTTACTTGGCAATGGCTCGGGGGATGTTTCAGCCAAATTTAAATTTGTTTTTGCCGACAAATTTGCACGCAAATTCATGATTTGGCAGGGCATTTGCAGCTGTGGCAAAAAAAACGAAAGTTTTCGTTACAAATCAGACAATGACGTCGGAACTATACCAAAACGAGTGTCTCCAAAAACGAATGTTGCCATTCATTCGATCCCACGACCATCCCGTAATGTTTTGGCCAGATTTGGCAAGCTGTCACTACAGCAAAGTCGTTCAAGAATGGTATGCAGAGAAAGGGGTCCAGGTTGTTCCGAAAAACCTTAACCCACCCAACTGCCCCCAGTTCCGCCCTATTGAGAAATACTGGGCAATCATGAAAAGGAGACTCAAGGCAAAGGGAAAGGTTGTCAAAGACATCAATCAGATGAAGACCTGGTCGAATAAGATAGCTAAAACTATGGACGAAGAAGGTGTGCGCCGCATTATGAGCTGTGTTACAGGAAAAATTAGAGAATTCCTTCGAAACCGTGAGGAATAATTTTATCCGTATTTTTTCTTAAAAGTATGAAGAAAACGCTACATTTGTATAAAAAAGATCTTGAATTCAATAATAAATAACTGAAATACAGGCAATTGTTTTTGTTCCAATTCTATCTGAAGCAAGCTTTAGAAATGAGAAGGAAAAATTAGAATTTTCCATTTAATTCCAACTACCTTTGCTTATCTTGACAGATACGCGTATTTCGTCTACAATGTGTAGCCTTCTTCAGAGTCGTGTACTAATAACTCGACTAGTCGAGCAAAAGTAGTTTTGCTCGGAATGGAAAAAAATGGAAAATACTAATTTTTCTTCTCAATTCTAGTTACAAGTAATCCACTAGACAGCTCAAACGCTCTAGGATTCAATTTTTTATTATTAAGTGTAAATATTTAAAAGATTGGCCCTTTGCCTCAATGAAAAAACGCGAAGCTGCTTCGATTTTGTGACAAGATGTAGCAAAAAAGTGCAAAAAGTGGACATCCATGAATTTTTATTTTTTTAAACACTAATTTTTTTTTTAACCCAAGATATTCTACTGGCGAGACGAAACGACTAATATCCCAGTTTCAGAGCAGTTGTTTTATCCTATTCGAAGATTTTATCCGTTGCTATGAGCATGAGTAAGATAATGAACACCATTGACCACCAAGGCTGCTACTCCGTCGTTGCCAGATGAGCTGTTATTACGACTAAAATATATACTGGCACTAATTACTGAACATTTAGCATTGAAAATTCACAAAATTGCCACTAAATTATTAAACACGGTGCCAACGAAAAAATAACAATTCGCACTTGAAAAACTCAAAATAGCAATAAAAAATTGATTATTCACTTGCAATAACTCAAAAGTGACCGGTAAAACTTTCAAAAAAAGCAATGGAAATTAGTATAAACGCAATAATAGGCTGATAGTTTTCCGTCATATTAATAGCTTCTAGCGGTAAACATGTGGCAAAAGTCTTCAAATTTTTCAAATCTTTCCAATTGAAACAAAAAAAAAATCTTTTAATTTTTTTTCTAATGTTTTGATTTATTATTGCGATTTTGTGGAAAGAGTTGAAGTGTTTGAAGACTTTTGTTACATGTTTACCGCTAGAAGTATTAATATGACGGAAACTATCAGCCTATTATTGCGGTTATACTATTTCCATTGCTTTTCGAGAATTTCATCGGTCACTAGTTATTACGAAGTGAATAATCAATTTTTATTGCTATTTTAGGTTTTTCTAGTGCGAATGGTTATTTTTTCGTTGGCACAGTGTTTAATAATTTAGTGGAAATTTCACATATATTTATTGCTATTTTGTCTATTTTTATTGATGTTTTATTACCCTGCCGTTATTACACAGAGAACCAACTTGGGACTAGCATATAGTACATTCTCAATGTGAAAAATCTGGTGATCTCAAACTAAAGCAATAACCAGCGCCTGCCTCGTCTGAATGCAGGTCAAATAAGGAAAGAAAATTTCACAAGAAGGGATACACCAACGCGATCCTAAGTTAAACTTGTGATAATATCCTAGATATAACCCACCTCTATTTTTTAAATAATAATACCTATTTCTGATTTGAACTTATTTATACAAACAATGTTATTGAAGCCAATCACAAAATGGTATAGTGGTTTGCTTGCTCCAGTATATGGTGGTACGGTGAGCATTACAAACCAATATTAAGGATTACAACTAATTGTGATCCCCACCACCGGACCACCACCAGCCCGGTGAACCCCCATCGCCGAAACATAGATAACCGAAACATTACGAAACGCGCCATGGCCGATAGCAAAATAGTCGTAATGAAGCATCGACACAACCTTTCACAGCCGATGCTCGAAGCAAACTTTTTTTTTAAACTTTTAATTTTTACAACTGTACCAATCCTATAGACGCTTCTTAAGAACAATCTATGCGAATCCATTTAAAATTGCGATTTGGGGATTTGGTTAGAGTAAGATTGTGTAGATGCATTTCGTGCCTTCTAGCAACTTTATGCTTCTATTGATGTCCAGGCTAGATTAGCTGGGTTGATTAATATTATTTGAGATAACTCAATACAGCCGTCATAAAAATTTTGCATATTGACAGGCAATCTGTGAAGACCCCCCTAGTACCTTATAGTAAGATGCTTAGAGGTGGACCGGAAGATTCGATTAACTACCTCAAAGATTTTTTGCTGTTTCTATGGGTGAAAAACGGTGTTTTTGGTGTGTTGCTTTGTCAAAATATACACTGAAAACTTATTTTCGTAAATTAGCTATCACTCGTTTCGTAAACATGGATTTTGTACATAGAACATATGTCTCGTTAATTGTATGAAACATTCTTATTGCTTGCCATCTGGTGAAATGCTATCATTACACCTCTTTGTACAGTACACGAAATGAATTTCATGAAGATCAACCAATTGCTGCTTCTCTTCAATCGCATTCATACATGTTGGTATAGCTCATCGGGTGTGCTGGAATCATTGTTTTTTTTTCAATTACATACTGGGTCGATATAGAAGATCTGTCAGTCAATCATGCAACCACCAGAGTTTCTGTTTTATTGATTACAATATATTCGTAGTAGTTTCTATTGTTATGCGACAGTTATTCGTGTGGCATTGAGTACGAATACAATGAATAGATTTGTTAGTCCTACCTTCGATTTCGTAAAAAAATCAAAATTAAATTTTCATTGTGGTTGAGAGGGTCGTGGAGCAAAAGTACATTTTCAGTACAAACTGAAAACAAACTCGGCGGTTATCCTATACAAAAATATAACACGACTATAAAGTGAATATTTCAACACATGACAGTACCCGCTAGATTTTACCATGGTTGCTATTTAATGCGATTCGATTTTGAAACATGTGGAAAACCTAAGGTTTTTAAAATCCTTTTTTTTTTATTCCGGAACAAGCCTAGAATTGTTGAATCTTGTTGCCAAAATTTGACGGGTATTGTAAAAAACTTTGGGTAAGCGTAGAGAAGAGAATCCACCTGTCGTTCAGGCGGATTGTCGCTAAGTGAGGGCTCGATTCCTGCTCTAGCCGGTGGAACTTGAAAATGTCCCTACTCTACTGGTCCATCGAGCGTTGTGTTGTTCGTTGTATAATGTTATGTATTCAGTGTGTGCAACCGCTGGTTGAAGACGGTGTTATTCTCTCTCTCTCTCTCTCTCTCTCTCTCTCTCTCTCTCTCTCTCTCTCTCTCTAAAAAATATCTTGCCCCACCCTATTTGAAATCCTGGCTTCGCCTATGAACGCACCTTTTTCTTGACACCATCCATTGAGTTTCGTGCATCAACATTTCCCATCTTGGTCACTTTCATCCCGATTTGCATTATTTCTAGCTCATCCTTGAATTATTTTGGAATTACGAAGTGCTGTCTTCATGAGTTGCCAAATGCACTTAGGGTGAGTAGGTTGCGCTGAAAATCTGGCATGTGAATTTTTTCTGCATCGTTAATTTTTATTTCTAAAATTTTTGAATTATGTGAAAAGTGCTAGAAAGATAACCATAAATAATAAGGGGGATTTAATTTTGCAAAGAAGCCAACCTGTGCCAATTCAGTGACATATTCAAGAGGTTCTGCACTGCACTGTTTCTTAAACAAAAAACGGAAGCACGACAACCGGAATAGTACGGACTTCTACCTGTAGGGTGGTTATTGGAGGAATAGGAATTTCAACAACCATTGCAAAATTACACCGTAGAAGTTGTCATGCTCCAATTGTTGTCTAACAATGCCAAGATGTTGTAGATGCCGGAACGGACGTATCCGTCGTTCACAAAGTCCATTTTCGACGCGGCGGAATGCCGTTCTTTGAACGCGTACTCTTCTGAACGGAGTTGCTTCACTGCTTTTGCCATCACGGTTAGAGGTCGACTGATAGCGCTGTCAAATTGTGTCTGCTGACTCATGGGTTACTGTGATTTATGCTGCATGGATAGTTCCGTCAGTGCGGGTAAAGGTAAAGCCATGGTAATTTTTGTCCATTATTTTTCCGTATGGATCGACAGTAAAGTCGATTGTCGCCAGTTGATAAATTCTGTTTTCAACTAAAGCGATAGTATATTGAAGATTCAGAAAAGGCAATTTTGCCCATCATGATCCACAAAGCGTTTTATGGTATAAACGAAACCATGCAAGTGTGTGTAAGCATTTGGCAGCACGCAGATTTCTCGAAACATATGTATCGTTGAGTGCTATTGGCCACTGTTTGTATTCCGCTGTCAAGTGTTCTATTTTTATTTTCACTCGTCATCAAAATCTGACCTCCCTCTCATCAAGTTTGCCCTTCTTTATGACATAAACGAAGCCATGCAAGTCTGTGTGAGAGGCATTTGCCTCATTGCTATATCGCCGAGTGCCTCGACAATCACAGCAACTGTTGGGCTTTTATTTCAACCATTTCATCTAGTTACAGTGGCAAAACGGTAACAATCCAGAGCCATGACGCAGCCTCGGTTCGAAACTCGGTTGCGTATCATGATCTTTTTAGTTGTGAGCCATTAAACTTCCGGACCTCAATCTTATACTCATCATCAATACACTGCACACCCTCACTCACAGATTGAGCTTTTCAATGCGAATTGGTGTTGCTTTCTTTTTGCCCACGTCCAATGTTGCATTTTTTCTCCAAGTTACGATCCATTACGAGAAATGAAACAAAATCATGCGTAATTGCATTAAAGGGTGTATTCGATAAAAATGGCACACAGAAAATCTTCTGTAACTTTTGAATCGTATGAGTAAAAACCTAGAAATTTGAGTAGATCTTATCCATAGTATATTATTTACATCTGCCAAATTTCATAGTTATTCATTCAGTAGTTCCAGTCATGTCATCGAAACAAGAAATTGTCCGTGAGAAAATTGTGTGCACTCACAATCAAAATCCAGGGGCGTCCCACCGGTGGATTGCTTGCCTGCCAGCCTTTTGGAATTGCAAATACAACTGTGTCTCGTGTAATAAGAACCTTCAAGGAGCGTCTGAGTGTCCAAAGGAAGGAAGGAAGTGGTCGTAAAAGTGGTCCAATGGACAGTAAAATGGCCAAGAAAGTCGTACAACAATTCAAGAACCGTCCAAACATGTCAATTCGAGATGTCGCTAAAAAGTCTAAGGTGTCAGTCGGTTTTGTGCGAAAACCATGAAGCGTGCTGGGTTACATGTTTACAAAGTGCAAAAAGCCCCAAACCGGAATGAAAAACAAAACATCACTGCGAAAACCCGCGCCCGGAAACTTTACACGAAGCTGCTCACCAAATCCGGTTGCATCGTGATGGATGACGAAACATACGTCAAGGCCGACTTCCGTCAACTTCCTGGGCAAGAATATTTCGTTGCCAAGTCGAAGTTCGATGTTCCGGAGGATGTTCGAAAGAAGAAACTATCGAAATTTGCAAAGAAGTTTCTAATCTTGCAGGTGATTTGCGGATGTGGTTTAATAAATGCTCCCTTCATCACTTCCGGAACAATAAACGGTGCGATTTACACGGAAGAGTGCCTTAAGAAGCGTCTCTTGCCATTCATTAAGAAGCACAAAGGATCAAATCTGTTTTGGCCTGATCTAGCATCCTGCCACTACGATCGAAACGTATTGGAGTGGTACCGAGCCAACGGAGTCAATTTTGTGCCAAAGGATATGAACCCACCAAATTCACCGGAACTTCGTCCAATTGAAAAATTCTGGGCAATTATGAAAATGGAACTTCGCAAACATCCCAAAACTATAAAAACAGAGCTAGAATTGAAGAAAATTTCGGTAAAAACAACAAAAACATTGGGAATATCGGTTGTACAAAATTTGATGGGTGGAGTGAAATGGAAGGTGTGGGCATTCGGGATGGGAAACGAAATTAAATAAAACAAATGTTGTAAATCAAAACTCATTAGTAGTTCTTCATTCTCTGAAAATTTCAAGAAAATCCGATAATCAGTTTAATTTTGATGAGTATATATGTGTGTGCCATTTTCATCGAATACACCCTTTACAATCCTTCTTTTTCATTTTGGGTGAAGATACTGCATTTTTTAAGAAATTTACATGCACACTGCGGCTAAAGTTCTTAACTAATTATCACCGATGAAAAAGGCTTGATCTACTGGATCCCTTTTTCGAAGACAGAAGCCGTCTTGATTGTCAAAATAACGAGATACCAAGTTGGAACCAATTACACTAAGGTTTATTTTGCACGGAGGATACGTTCCACTTTTAGTATGGAACCGTGTAAAAAAAAACTAAATAGAGTTGATAAATACACATGCTTGATCATTTTATATTGCTTTGATTTTGTTTCTATGCGTTAGTATTCCATTTAATGATCAAAATACAGTTTTTAAAATTTTGAGTATTTACACCAAAAATTGTGAATTTTTTGAAAAACTTCCATATGATTACTTTTGGCCCAAAACGTAAAATGTGATTTGAATTATGTTTATAAGTTGTTCCGTTCTGCAGTTATAGCCGAAAACAACCCGTGTAAAAAAAACCTGCAAAAAAATCTCAATGTATTTTAAACTTGACTCTCTACGCGTTTCATTTATGTGGACAAGTCTCGCAATGTCGCATTCTGCCGCTCTACTTGAATTTCTGTAATTCAGGAATACCCAGTTTGGTTCAGAATGAGTGTTTTGAGAAATACACGTTGATTTTACATCGTTGTAAGATTATGCATCAACATTGTAAACAAACAAATAATAATAACAACGCAAGTGCTCAAAGGTTGAAAAAACAACGCTGTGTGTTCGTCACCGCATAATTCACAAACGTTACTAACCGTAGGATATGGAGTAAGAAACGAGTTAATCAGGGGTGACTGTTTTCATAAGTTGTTAGGGTATAGGTCTAAAACAAATTCTAAAATATCTAAAAATATCTCTATCTATTAGGCTAATGATTCGAAGCATAAATCATGATTGATTACTGTCGTTTTGAAGATTTAATAAACCACATCATCAGTTTTCTACCTGGTGAAGAGGTTCACTTCAATTTTACCATAGCGTATTTTGCATTTGATCGCGTGTACCAGAGAAAATGTCTTCATCAACTCTCTCGCTCTCTCACACACAGCTAGCCTTGTTGCCAGAATATGATGTTGAACACTGAGTTAAATTTTGTTCCATGTATAGATGATCTGAAATCACAATTCAGAGGGTGTTTCGATCAACTTCGGCCAACTTAAATCTGGCGCATTTCCTTTCATCGTGCATTAAAAAAATTGTTGCACACCCCTCATTTTGAAGATGTGTGCGTGTAGCATCATGCCTCTATATTGATTTTGAGATTAGCACAAAAATCCAAACTACTCTCACGCCAAGTTGGCGAAATTGTTGAATGTGGCTAAATTAACTGTTACCAGCGTATTAAAAGTGTTCGGTAAAAGTTTTTCGACAAGCCAGGAAGGCTGGATCGGGAGCAAATCGAAGGCCGGAGGCTATAGTGACGAAGAAAAGAGTTTCCTGCTGTTTCGAGTGGAACTACAACTACTCAGTTCGAGATGTCTCAAAGAAGCTGGGAGTGGCGCATTCAACACAATATGCAGACTTTTTCAGTGTCTCGTACTAATAACTCGACTACGAGACACTGAAGAAGTCTGCACATTGTAGACAAAATACGCGTATCTGTCAAGATAAGCAAAGGTAGTTGGAATTAAATGGAAAATACTCATTTTTCTTCTAATTTCTGATGATGATGATGATGATGATGATGATGATGATGATGATGATGATGATGATGATGATGGTCCCGCCCTTACCCCTAAAAGGTTTGAGCTAGACGATTTTATCTTCAAGATAATTAATCTGGTAACAATTCAAACCAGTTATGCAAAAAAACGAACTGATTTCATCTACAGATATAAATTTCTTCAAAAGTATCCACTTGCTTCACAGCGACGTAATCGTGAAAAGCTTTGATGTTAACCACAAAAGTTCGCAAGTATTCCCAGCGATCAGGAAATTCTGTTGCAATTCAGATCACAGAATCCAGTAAAAGGACATTATCAAAAGACAAGCCAATATCCGATCCTGCCCGCTACAGAGTCAATGAGGTTCCAACACTAATGGAACCACCACCTTAGTTTTGGGCTGACCAAGGATATCCCCAATCGGGGAGATCGAGAAAATTACAGGTCTTCCACTAAACAGCTCAAACTCTCTAGGATTCATAATAAAATATGTTACTCGTTGCCGACGTCAGTTGAATTTCAGCACACCGTTTACCAAAACGGATCTTGTTACAAACCCAACCCCTCTATCCAACATCCCAGTGATTTCTCGTAGAAGTGCAGTTAAGTCCGCGACTGCCTTCAAAGTGAGTACTACGCCAACATATTCTTATCCATTCCCTAATTGACCCGCATTCGGACGTGATCAGCGCCGGTGTTGCTCTTTATAATATTGAGATCAACTGTTCTTATACATTGAAGATGTATGTTAATCCCAAACATCATCTGTTCGTTCTCTCTCATGCGGTCAATCATGCTCATGCTCATAATCATAAATTGTGGCGAAATGACTTCCTTGGCAATTTTCTTTGGCGTCTTCTGGGTGCGTAGCTCATAAGAATTACCGATGATCTGATACAGCTCTTGAAAATAAGCATAATGAAACAAACTGTCAATAGAATAATTCCAAAAAACAACCCAATATTAAAGATCAAATATTTCGCATTTTTCATTGCCGCACTTCTTCAGTCTTCAGCAAGGCTGTTCAATAGGCCAAGACCTTTTGATTTTTAACAAATAGTTTAAGGTATTTTCACTACGTGGCGCTAGTTTACAAGTGGTTCTATTGATCCATTTGGAACGATTTTTTCGTCAAAAAGAAATAAAAAAAATCCTTCTTTTCTTTATCAGCACACTTCTCAAGCTTTCTTTATTTCCTTATGCTGAAAATTTTAATCTATTTGCATATCTGTTCCCACCCATAGCAAGGCATACTTACTTTTTAAACTAGAAGAAGTATAAACATCACAGATGAAGAAAAAAGACGGAGATAAAAAGTAAACTAACGCTTCATAGAGGGCGTACACGAAATTATTGCGACACATTCAACAGGGCATAACTTTTTTACCATTGGGTAAAAATCAACCAAATTTTGCACACTTTCTCATTGATGTGTATTATTTACATGGTGTCAAACTCGAAGTCGTGTTTTTCGATTCAACGAAAATGGAAGTGAACCAACGCGAGTCGAGCGAACAAATTCTTTCCAAACACCTGGCATTTCCTGACCTGTCGCACCGGCAGTTGGGAAAAATGTTGAACATTCACCATTCAACCGTCTCCAGAGTGTTGAAGCGGTTCCAGGAGCGGTTGACGTTGGACCACGGCAAAGGAGCTGGAAGAAAACCGTGACCGGAGAACAAAAAGACGGAGGGAAAGGTGAAGCGGATGATTAAAGCAAATCCCAACGTCTCAAGCCGTGATTTGGCTAAAAATATCGGCATGTCGCAGAGCTACGTCCAGAATGCAAAGAAGAGAGCTGGACTACATACATTCACTCAGTAGCAAAAAAAAAGCCGAGCAAAATTTTGCTTCCAAAAACCGCGTAGTTCAACTTTTTGTTACTTTGTCAATAATCGATATTTTTGGCTGAAAATTTAACAACATTATAAACAATGTATGTAACTTATGTGACCAAAATTTCATGTTGATTAAATTTATAAATTTGGAGTTATCATAACATATGTGAAAAAAGTCATTTCTGGACAAAGCAATTTAAAAAATCCGTAGTTCTGTGAAAAATTTAGGTAGCATATTAAAAATTTCGGCTTTTTTTTTGCACCGATATTTCAGCAAGGTCAGTATCGGGTGAAAAAGGGAAATGCTCATCTTGGTGCGTCAACTTTGACACCAGCTGTAGTCCAAACCACTTGATGGAATTAGTTCAAATTTTGTCCCTATTGTTTCCTGTACTTTTTTAAGCTATGGAGAAATTTTTAATATGTTACCTAAATTTTTCACAGAAATACGGATTTTTGAAATTGCTTTGTCCAAAAATGACTTTTTTCACATATGTTATGATAACTTCAAATTTATAAATTTAATCAACATGAAATTTCAGTCGCATAAATTATATACATTGTTGATAATGTTGTTAAATTTTCAGCAAAAAATATTGATAATTGACAAAGTTACAGGAGGTAGAACATGGAGTTTTTTGCAAACAAAATTTTGCTCGGCTTTTTTTTTTGCTACTGAGTGTACAAGGTTCAAAACTTTCCAAACCGCGATGAGCGGCAACAATCGACGGCTAAAACTCGGGCACGGAAGCTTTTCGAGAAGATGCTGACAAATATGGCTGCTGTGATGGACGACGAAACGTATATAAAAGCCGATTTTAAGCAAATTACGGGGTTGGAGTTTTTCACCGGCAAGAGCAAGTTCTATGTGGACGACAAATTTAAGAAGAAGAAAATGTCGAAGTTCGCCTCCAAATATCTCATTTGGCAGGCCATCTGCTCTTGCGGACTGAGGAGTGAGCCTTTCGTGACAAAGGGCACAGTAAATGGCGAGATCTACAAATCTGAGTGCCTCGAGAAGCACCTTTTGCCGTTCTTGCAGCAGCACGACGAAGTTCCGCTATTTTGGCCAGATTTGGCATCATGCCACTGTTCTAAAAGTGTCCTGGAGTGGTATGAGGCCAATTCTGTCCATTTTGTTCCAAAGGACATGAATCCGCCAAACTGTCCGGAGCTGCGCCCGGTGAAGCAGTACTGGGCAATGATGAAGCGGGAACTTCGGAAGAGCAAGAAGATAGTCAAAGACGAGAAGAACATGTTAAGAATATGAAAAAAAAAAACTGAGAAACTGGTACCGGATGACACTGTAAAGACTTTGATGGAGGGCATCAAGCGAAAATGAGTTAAATTTTACACTCAAGGCTCCATCGATTAACTTTTCTTTTGATTTTTGAAGGAAATATATGTATAAAACTACCCTAAAATTTTGGTTTGATTCTAAACATTATAAGAAAATTGGCATGACATTTTCGGTGTCGCAATAATTTCGTGTTCGCCCTTTACTTATCAGTGCAGAAGGACTCTACCGACACTATCGATAAGAATGTGTACGAGAAAGAATGTCTGCAAAAGTTGTTGCTTCCGTTTACCACAATCTACGACTCTCCAGGTCTATTTTAACCTGATTTGGCCTCTTGTCACTATGGTAGGTAAAATGTGTGCCAAAAAACAGCCAATCCATCAAACTGTCCAGAAATTTGGCCAATAGAGAAGCACTGGGCTCTAGTTAAGCTGAAACTCTTCGAAACTAAGAAGAAAGCAAATGCTACCGATGATTTCGAGAGAAGATGATCAATTGTCACGGCTGGCGTATTTAGGGATACCGTATGGAACCTGAAGGCGAGTGTACCAGAGAAAAGTCGAGAATTTTACAGAAAGAAGGATTGACATCTTAGTTAATTGTTTCAAATGTTGATAAAACTCTATTGTTGTAGAATAAACAACCAGTTTTGTTGAGTATTGTGTAATTTTTAGTGCTGCTATTATTTTGGTGTCTGAAACTTAACGGAGACAGGTTTTAGGCCAATTCATGTTGCTTATAAAGCCTCAATTTGATTACTGTTTTCGATGCTTACAATGCACCGAAAGCCAATTTACAAGGGGCTGCCGAAAATAGTTACACTGACTTAAGAAGTTTAACACATTATAAAAACCCGTTTAAGGAGTTTTCTATAATTTTGTTGAATGTTATAGATCAAAAACCACGGAGCAAATAGATGTAAACATACAAAAACGTCAAAAAAGGTGAATTCTGCTTATCTAGTCCAGAATAGGCAAATACCTCTAGGCATAAATGTGATCCAAAGATTATCTAATTTCAGTGAGCATGCTCTCGAGTCAACCAGTCTTCACCGTTCCGAACATCACCACGTTTGGCCAGCCCCTCGTTATTCAGACACCATTCTCCGTTTCTCTGAGTATTTCCATTTCCAATCGCACACATGCATCGCTTTTCCTAGAAGTTAACAGCCCAGATGCGAAGACATGGAATGATTGACTTGGTATATTATTTTCTCTCGCGGAAACAAGATCGATGTCAAAACAAATTCTAACCCGTTTTGTTCCGCCGCCAGTACTGTTGCCAACTATTCCGTTAGCCACTCTGGAGGCAGAAGTCCAACTGACGACTAGTATCGGTTTCAGTTACCAACTTGGCACCTAGTGAACTCGAAAACCCCTAGGACTAGTAATTAATTATAGACATCCTGAACTGTTGTCCGTTGTCCAGCGGAGCTCGATGGTGCATTTTTTCTCAGAACCAGAAGCTGTTCTTCGCTTCCTTCTGGTAGACTCGTCGATTTGTTTCCCATGTTGTAAGATTTATAGGTAATTAATACCTCGTCTGTTGGCTACTTGCGAGTGACTCTTTGAGAAGGTGACATTTTTGGATTTGGTCTGATGTTGCAACATGTTTATCACATCGGTTGCATCAGGTCTACCCACCCCGCACGCACCCCCAAGAAGACTTACGAGGTTTCATTCGTAATGATTTACAGTTTCTTTGTGCGTTTTCAAGCAAATTTATGGGAGAGTAAGTTTGATCGGTTGCTGCTTCCGAACGGGAATCGATTACTCGTTTAGTGCGCTTCGCAAGTTTGGTCTTTACGACGACGGTGGTTTCCAGATTAGGTTTCAAAATGCATTCCTCCATCATGCATGGGTTGTTGAACATTGTCGAACAAATTTCTTGGAATGTGCTACCTGGGCAAGTCATTAACGGAACTACTGTCGGACAGTAGTTGAAATATATTTTATTACATTGACCGGAGGGTGAAATTCAGCAAGCATCATATCTCCAAAGATGGAATTTTAATTCAATACGCACCTCGGATCGCTACGACGCCTATGGCCAATTTTACCATAAAAAAATACTCACACCGACTGGCAGAGATGCTGATTCGATCGATCCGATCGTTCGTACGACACACCATTGTGGAAATGATAATTTTACTAATAAATTTTTATGTTTATTACCCGTCTCGATGTCCATGCGACTAATGATATAGGAGGTAGAGGATCTGTAACTGCTTTGCCCTGGCACACGTGCTGCCATTATCTGTAGATATGATTGGAGATGTAGACGAAGGCACGATGCAAACCTGAAAAAGAACTATCCATTAGGGAAGGTTCATTAATTATGTCACGCAGTAGGAGGGAGGGGGATTTGAGAAAACGTGACGATCCATACAAAAAAATTTGAAGGTCCATACAAAAAACGTGACAAGGGGGGGGGGGGTCATAAAAAGTCAATTTTTGCGTGACGTAATTAATGAACGTTCCCTTAGATCGATTGCCGTGTGTTCTCCAAGCCCAATTGGATAAATGATCCGGATGCCTAGGACTATAATATCTGTGGTTTCTAAAATTGATACCTGATTTCCAGCCACGCTCTTGATCCCCCATTTGTACTAATGATCTCGCACGAGCTGGCTAGGACGGAGCGTAGTGATTTGGAGTCGATGCTTTTCCTTCGATAAGGCCGACAACTGCGCCGAGTTGAGACGGATTTTTTTTTCTTAATTGATCTGCTGATATGAGCAACTAGATTGGCATTTAGAGTGGATCGGGCTCCTACTGGGGTGTTGAGAAGAAATGGGATTTTTATGGCTGTTTAATTGATGAGTATCATCGGGGAGGGCGAGTATGTGTGTCTTGTAAAGCTGAGATTGTTTATGGGGGCTGGGATTTGTCTGCGCTGGAGAGCTCATTAGAAAAAAGAAATATCAACTTTGAAAATGTGTTGAAAGATGACATCTCGTGTCGAGTTTCGATAGAAGGGTCCTTTTGTTGTAGTAAAATAAGTCAGTAAAACGGATAATCTTGATATAAAGTAACGGGATGTCGTCCCTTGATTCAGGCTCAAAAATTCAACGACAATCATCAATTCCATGTTGGTTTCATGATGAGCATGAGCATGGTTTACCGTTCGAGGTTGCTAATCCATTATTACCAGTTCAGCGATAATATTTTGTTGGCTCTAAGGAGATTCTCAAATGTTTAGTAAAATATCAATATCAATTTCAACCCTACGGTAAATATGCCATTGGATCCACTCACAAAGAGTGATGATGGTTTTTCATTGTGAACAAAAGGTTTCCATAAAGCCGATCTATACAGAGCAAAAAAAAGTTGTCGAATACAGGGTGCGGCAGAAAATAATGCGAAAATTTGTTCTATTTTTTTGAAATCCCATTTTCAACTAATTTGAGCAATAATATCAACATTTTCAAGTGCATCTTTACAAAGTCCTTCTGAAAAAATGTATTCAATGTGTCCTCCATTTTTATTAATATCATCCTCGAGCCGACGCCGGAAGCCAGAGCGTGCCTTTTGGACGTAGTCCTCCGACATTATCTGCCATGTGCGTGTTATGGTTGACTTCAGGGTTTTCAAACTAGGGTGTGATGTTTTTCAGGCTTCAACATATGCCCAAAGCGAATAATCCAACGGATTAAGATCTGGACTGATAGGGGGCCACAAATCCTTCGGCCAAAACTTCATGTTATCGTTCAACCACTGTTGAGTTCGATTTGACGTGTGACACGGCGCTCCATCCTGCTGTAGGACAACGTTTTGGTCCTCGGAGAAGTTGGCCTTCACCCAGGGAAGCACTTGGTCCTTTAAAATACCGATATACACTTCGCTATTGATTTTAACTCCAGCATCAATGAAAACAGGTGGCATTTTCAAACCGTTGGACGCCACCAAGCCAAACATCATGACACCAGCCGGATGTTAGGTTTGAAATATGAATAACACTTTTTCCGGAACGTTCTCCATTTTCTGCGGTGAAATGAACCGGTCCGTGCGGCTGTTGGCCACAGCATCGATTTTGAAAAGCATTTCGTCGGAGAACAGGATTATCATTTTTTCCTTTTTCAACAAGGAAAGCAATCTCTTGGAACGAGTCACTCGTAGTTCCTTGACCCGGTCCGTAATCAAGCGACGTTTAACTCTGGCTCTGGAAGATACATGCAGGTCTTATTTGATGATCCTCCGCATGAATATCTCCGAAATATTGGCTTCCTTTGAAAGATTTTTAGGTAACCGGGTTGCGGGCAATTTTTGCACTGACCGATTTGATCACGTTTGGCGTGCGTGCAATGCGCGGACGTCCGCTTCTCGGCTTCCGCTGCTTTGAACCAAAATGGCACCCTACCACCTTGGCAATCTCTTTCGGCTTCTTCTGGGCGAGCAACAAACTGGAGACCACTTCTTTCGCGAACATTTTGACGAATTTGCAATAAAACAAATAGAATGTTTCGATGCAGCACCTGAATGTGAACATAAACAAATGCACTTTCGACAAAAATTAGTCACTAGCTACACGAATTAACCCAATACTGAAGTTTGAACATTTTCGCATTATTTTCTGCCGCACCCTGTATTACACAGAATCAGATGCACATAGGTCATTCCATCGGTTGTGTAATGTTAGGTTGTCATGATGTAGACAATAAAATGATGCACTGCTTATCGATGTAATTTGGTTGATGTTAACGAGGCAACGTAGCTCATCGAGTCAACGTGAGTCATTGCTACGTACTACATAGTCGCGATGCAAAGAGAGCACAATGTAAAACTTATAGTGTAAATGTAATGTTTACAGCAGAAATTAAAACTCAAGGATGGTTTTATTCTTAAAAATAACACAGCTTCCGAAACTGCTAGCACTGTTACCAGGGACACCCAGATTCGATCCTGCCATATTGCTTGCCAATCCAGACAACGATTTGACCGATGGCCCTGGGATAATTTGCCCGCCAAGAGCAGATGTACTGATAGGACCTTCCAGAACACGATACGGCCTGACCACACCTGGTGGAAGAGGCTGTTGTTGCTGTTGTACTTGTTGGGCTCGGTTCTTACTAGACAATAGCAGGTTGCACTGTGTCATACTCATTATGATTTCAGCAACTTCTTGGCTAACACTCCCGACACACGCCGGCAAACAATATAGTGCTCAACGTCTCTGGGGGTAGCCGGGCCAATTTTGGGATCTGTTCGTCAGCAATCTTTCCCATCATAGTTTGCGGAAAACGTCGTTGGAGGAACTTGATGATCGTCTTGACGAACGGCTCTCCGTGTTCGCGAATTTTGTCCCCTAGCCACTTCTCCAACTTCAGATATTCCCGCCTGCGAGCCAGACAAGACAAATCGATAATTGATGTAAACGACCGCACCTTCAAGAGATTCGGTAGGGCACACGATCCCGAGGAAAGTCTCGACACACCTGCCGTAAGTTACGTCCGATAAACCGAAGTCCAGGTATTTTTCATTGGATATAAGCAATAGGATGTGCTGCAACAGTTCCGGAGAAAGCGGCTCGCTGTATTGGTGAACAGTTGA
Organism: Aedes japonicus; assembly: GCA_034211315.2. Classification (NCBI taxonomy): domain Eukaryota; kingdom Metazoa; phylum Arthropoda; class Insecta; order Diptera; family Culicidae; genus Aedes; species Aedes japonicus. The sequence continues at coordinate 84,363 of JASCZW010004152.1, read as the reverse complement.
GTGGCTTTACGATGCAGGTTACAAGACCTAGCGACGGTGTTAAAGTCCTTTGATGCGGTAGCGGATTGTCCACCGCAAAGCAAACCTTCCCTACCAGCTGCGGTTTTGTCAGTAATCCGACCAATTTCAACGACAGCAATTGAGCTTGCTGTGACAGTGGGTAGCGGCTGGTTGTTATTGTTGATAGTACTTGTGGTTGTGCTGCTACTACTGCTATTATTCCTGGAATGTCCCCGGAGTGGCAACGTTTCCACCGGTCCCTCCAGCATAACTACTGGAAAAATCTACCGCAGAGAATAGACAACGCAGCAAATGGCGATCAGCTTCTTATCCAAAATCGTTCACAAACTGTGCTAGTTGACGACTGTACGTGGCAAAGTTCTTCTTGTTCAAGTTCGAAAGGTAACTAATCTGCGTTAGGGCGTATAAGCAGGGCTTCCGTGGTTGAAGCCCTCTTCGATTATTGCCATCAACTTGTTTGGATTGATATTACTGAAAGTAAAAACGGCCGTGACTACGAAGAAATTTCCTGTGTTATGAACAAACAAATATATAATCCGTTTTTGAACCTTGGTTGGAACTAGCTCCAACCTGCGATTCCCGAACTTATTGTCAGCGCAAACCTCAACCCGATAGGAGTTACAAGTAAAACCGTATACACTGATGTTTAACACACAAAAAGCCGACCCAATTTCGATACCCGATCCAGTTTGGAACTGAATCAAAAACGAATTCGCTAAAAAAAAAGAACAAGTTTGGCAGTGTTGCGAGATTTAATTTTACATAAAAACAACATAAAGAATCAAAATCGTGTAATATTTAACATGTTTGTGGAGTTCTTTATGTGCATTGGTATTCGTATAATATTTATGTTTTTAATATGTGTGTTACCACGACCGCAGAACCAGCAACCCGGCTCGAAGCGCCTCTACCATAAACGCTTGAGCGAATAAAATGTTCACTCAAACAACACTAGGTTCGCGTCGAGTTGACAGATGAGATTTTTCTCATGAGAACGGGTTCTAATGAATAGAGCAGCCAAATGATAGACTACAAAGGACTGAGATAAAAATATTTACAGTTACTGGCATGTGTTACCTTTTTAGTCTTAATTTTCCCAAATTTATCATTTATTCTGTAAAATATTCTTGAGTTCAATCTGAAGTTTATGAAAATTAGTGTTTTGAAGATTGTGAATGACTTCGGCACTCTCATAGATACTTACAGGGCAGTAGTAAGAAGTTTGGTGGATTAGAGAGATCTTACTGTCGATGTTATAGTGCACAGTATAATGTAGTTTGAAACATATAATAAACCTGCTGTCAAGAACAGAGCGAGTTTTGTTTACTATTAACAATGTGATTATTACATTCATGCAACTAATAATTTTTTTTGATGTAATTTGAAGACCGATGTAATATTCCACTAAGTAGATGTTATTGTGCATCGTATTTCTTTGATTACATCAGTTTTTAATACGTTAGAATCAATTGCGTTGATGTATATTACATTTTTTGCTGTGTACCAACAGTGAGGATGCTGATGAGCCATGGTGTTTTTTGTTTATATAGTAGAAACAAAAGAAGTTTTAAAAGCACTTGAAATCCACTTTGGAGATTCTATTGGCCACTCACAAAATGTGCAACGCCAAGATGGTTAATTAAGGCTAAGGAACCATTTTCAACCAAGTTTTTTTCTTTGTTCCTATATAAAGGCTACATGATAATATTGTCAATGAAATGCAACAAGAATTTGTGGTTGTTTATTTTGCAAATTGCTTACGCAACGCAACACCTTAGAACAATATTCTTTATTCGGAAATCTAATGTATTGAATTTATAAATTTATATTATATTTATATTTATATTTATATTTCGAATAGCTTTATTGTACGCTGTGAAATTTCTTTTTTTTAAGTAATAAACTAGTAGCAGTAGAAAAGCAAGCAGAAAAAGCTCAAAGTAAAATGTCACAATACACAGTTTGAATGCAAACATGGAATCTCCTGCGTTACCTAATACACATAGAGGGAATGCTAGATTTGGCCGAATTGAATGGGATATTTCATGTAAATTTAAGCCAGATAACGCCTAAATCTCGTCTGTTGTATGAAAGATTGCACACATTCTTGTATGCCACATAGAAGATTGCAAACAATTTCATTGTCTACGCTTTCTTTGGCTTGGAATCAAATGAGGGAAAATTTTACGAGCCTGTACGATACGAACTGACATTACTTTCGCCGTTATGTTGTTTGACTTTTCTCGGTTAAGAACAGCAAACTTCTTACCAAAGATTGTGTTCGAACGAAATCCAACACTTTCTTTTGTGTATAATTTTTTATTGCATTGGTAAAAATTGACAAAAGTTTTAGGTAAAACCAGTTCAGAGTTTAATGTTTACATGTACGAAATTTCGTCAAAATTTGTCAAGTGGTTATCGAGATGGCTTTCAAGCATGTAGTGCTTCGATAAAAAATATGGTGGCGGTCGTGGACAATCCAGCCCAGTCCCACAGGTGGATCTCGAAACAGTTGGGAGTCGACAATTAGACTGTGTCCCGTGTGGTGACATCGTTCAAGAAGACTCAGTGGCACGGCAGTGTCAAGACGAACGACCCCGTGAACGCAAAGAAGGTGAAGGATTACTTCAAGCGCAATCCAAACTATTCAATTCAAGACGTGGCCAAGAAGGTCAATTGTTCCGTCTGGTTTGTCCAGCATACAATGGAACGGGCCATGTCATTTCATGTCTTCAAGTAAAGGAAGGTGTCTAACCGAACCGATAAACAGAATACGGTGGCTAACCTGTGCGGATTATTAAGCTTTGCTATTGATGAGCAGTGTTTAAGTGGAACATATTGTTATCAGTTTGCGATGGGTTCAATGGGTTCAATAAATTAATATTTTTATGAACTTAAAATTCAGGACTATTTCTTTTAAAAAATACTTATTTTGCAAACTTCAGATAGGCTTTGCTCACATAGGTGGTTATATTTACGGGTCCATACAAAATCGATAACCTGTGTGCGACAGGCTGATGCGGACCAAGTTGCAATCATTTTTAACGTGGGACTACGTTTGTACATTACCTGGTGTTCCATTTCAAAATTTTCAAAAGCTAGAGCGTAACGTTTAGCATGGCACATTTCAACCTTTTTTATCTTAGCTCCGTCCAAACGAAATGCTATAACAATTGCTTGAACAGATAATTTATTCTCAATCATGTTCTATCCATAACAACACAACAAGAAGTTTTTCCAAGAATTTCAGGGAACTTCTTCAGAGAACTTCAGGGAAGTTATTCAAAGAACAAATTCAGAGAAGTCTTCAAAAAACTTCAGGGAAGTCTTTCAAAGAATTTCAGTGAAGTAGGAAGTTTGATGAAGTTTCCTGAAGTTCTTGAAAGAACATTCCTGAAGCTTTAGGAAGAACTTCCCTGATGTTCTCCGAAGAACTTCTCTGAAGTTTTTTGGAAAAACACCCTCTAAGCTCTCTGAAGAACTTCTTCAAAGTTCTCGGAAGAACTTCACTCAAGTTTTCGGAAGGTCTTCCCTTGAATTTTCAGAAGAATTTCTCTGAGATTCTTGGAAAAACTACCCTGTAGTTCTCAGAAGAACTTCCATGAAGATCTCGGAAGGAATTCCCTGAAGGTATCTGAAGAACTTCCCTGAAGTTCTTGGAAGGTCTTCCAGTATGTTTTCGGCTAAACTTCCCTGAAGTTCTCAGAAGAATTTCCCTGAAGTTCTTCTGAGAACTTTTCTGAAGTTCTCGGAAGAACTTTCCTGACGTTGGCTTTTCTCTGGTTCTATGAACCCGATAGTCTGCAAAGAACTACCATGAAGTCCCGAGAAGATTTTTTTTAAGTTCTGTGAAGATCATTACTGAACTTCATGATGAACTCTTTTTTGTAGCTGCACCTACCGACTGAAGTCAGGGAGGCCCCAATAATGTATATTAAAGATGAGGTCATATTGAAGAGAAGAAATTTAAAGATATATTCTGAAATAATTCTAAAAAAAGCAATAAAAGCTTTTTGCATATTGCAATTGATATGTATTTGTATATATTGTATGTATGTAGTGAAGCACCATACTGCAAAAAATGAGCGTTGTAGGTTAACGTTTACCCCGTGCTTGTAATAGGGTCTTGGGGTGCTTAACCCGTTCCCTACCCTATAGTCATTATTCAAAGTTTTTAAAGACTGAATACTGAATCCCAAATATAATTGTAGAGTGTAATATCTACAAAGAGCTAGGAATAAATTAATAAAAGATTCGTATGTAGCTTTAGAGCCACCTCATGCAATTTTAACTAAGGAAATTATAATTTACATTCATAAGTGAGTACACACTTGTACTTCCAAATATCATGCAGCTAATGAACACACGCTACAAATTAACTTAAACGTTTAGTATTCAGCTCATATATTTGAAAGTAAACATCAATTAACCTACTAAAACGAACTTAATGAATAAAACACACTAGTCGTAGAAACCAATTTCAAACTTTGGTGGATTCAATATTTATTGAATATATTATTCAGAACAGTTACACTACCAGCCACAAGTACGGACTGGCGTGGAAAAGTATTGCAACACTTAGTTGAATATTACATAACGTCAAAAAGTTTATTATCACCTGAATACAGGTACATTCATCTACAGTATCTCGAAACCCTGAATATCTGCAAAGGTGTGCTCTTGAAAAATTGTTTGGTTTGAAACTCCACCGCTACGTGGCGCTAGTAAGCATGAACATTGAGTAATTTCATTAAGTCCTATCCTAGTGATTCTGATAAGATGGAAAGTTCTAGTATTGGGCAAAGTTTTTTAAAAGGTCAAGGGCATCCAGATAGTAGAAAATGTGGTTTAAAATTTCACCGCTATGGAGTATTTTCAACTTGTTCTATCTTATGATTCTGATAGGATGGAAAGTTCTAGTTTTTGGCAAAGTTGTTCAGAAGGTCAAGGGCATCCAGATAGTAGAAAATTTGGTTTAAAATTTCACAGCTACATGGCATTTGTTAGCATGCAAAATTGAGCATTTTCAAATTGTTCTACCTCGTGATTCGGATAAGATGAAAAGTTCTAGTCTTCGGAAAAAAAAATACATGAGGGTTTATTTGAGCCTGATTGACTTCGCATTCAAGTGATCAAATGATTCAGGACTGACTCACATCATGTTCAAATAAATTGGGACTGAATGACTTCGCATTCAAATAATTATATGTAATTGAACTTTGATTTATTTCATATTCAGGTGATTCAGGTCAGATTTACTTAATATTCGAGTGATTCAGAATGAACTCACCTCAAAATTAAGTACACTAAGATCTTTTTATACACGGGGGATACGTTCCACTTTTACTGTGAAACTGCGTAAGAACAGACAAAATAGAGTTGATCAATTCACATGCATAAACTTTTTAAATCGCTTTGATTTTGTTCCCATATGTTATCTTTTTCTGTAATAGCCGAAATACAGTGTTTTAATGTTGAGTATTTACACAAAAAATTTAATTTTAGTAAATTAAATTTAACCTAGCAAGTCATATCTATTTTATTTCAACCGAATGGGAACATGTGTGTAGGGACCACGGAAAAAAAATCAGGACTGATCACAACACATTCAAGTGACTCAGGTCTGACTCACTTCATATTCAAGTGATTAAGGTCTAATTCACTTAACGATTCAAGCCTGGTTTGAGTCATATTCAGGTAATTCATGACGGCCTTGCCTCAAATTCAAATGGTTTGGGAATGACTCAATATACATTAAAGTGATTTAGGTCTAATTCATTTCATATTCAAACGATTAAGGTCTTATTCATTTCATATTCATGTGATTCAAGGTTAACTCATATCATATTGAAGTGATTCAGGCCTGATTCATTTCATTTTCAAGTGATTTGGGACTAGTTCACTTTATATTCAGGGGATTCAAGTCAGATCCACTTCATATTCAAGTCATTAAGGTCTAATTCTCTTAATATTCTAGCGATTCAGGATTGATTTCAGTCATATTCAAGCAATTCAGATCGGACTTACCTTAAATTCAAGGGATTTGGGGCTGACTCACAATACATTGTGATTCTTAGACCTTCATCACATCATATTCAAGCGATTAAGGTCTTATTCATTTCATATTTATGTGGTTCATATATTCAAGTTTTCATATTCAAGTTATTCCGGCGTGATTCACTTCAAATTCAATTGATGCTGTACTGACTCACCTCAAAATCAAATGATTTAAGGCTGACGGTTTTTTTAGGTCTGATTATTTTTGTATTTAAGTGATTCAGCTATGATTCACTTCATGTTCAATTGATTCAGGACCGGCTCATCCTAAATTCATCAGATACTGACAGTACTAACTCGCCACACATTTAAGTGATTCAGGTCTGGTTTACTTTATATTTATGTGATTAACGTCTTATTCATTTCATATTCATATTCATGTATTATTCATGTATCACGGAAGGAGTGCTTTGTTAATAAAACTACATTTAATACTATATCGCCTACCAACACCTCTTATATGCTTCATTTAATCCATAATTTGTACAAACTGGCTCACTCTATAGACAGTTATGAAAATAACTAATGAAACCTCAAAAAGACCATAAGATTATGAAACTGTCACGCAAAAAGTGACTTTTTGAACCCCCCCTAATCACGTTTTTTGTATGGACCTTCAAATTTTTTTGTATGGGTCGTCACGGTTTCACAAAATGATTATTTTGAAAAGTGGCAATCGCAGAGTCTTATTGCTCTCTGTTGAAGCCTGCCCATGTTGAATTTTGGACTATTTTCTTTCAGTGTAGATTTTCAATTATTTCACAGATCGGTGAACCTTTTCTATTTTTATGACAGCTGAAATCTCCACTTTATTTCATGGTACAACATGTTACATTCTTTTTACATTCAGTAAAATGGCGTCGAATCGAGTGAAAGTGCGCAAAGGCGTTTTGCACAAACGGCAGCAAAATCTGAAATTATCGCGATCTTGACAAGAAACTAAAACTACCAAAAAGTCAGTACATGTGTCTGCGAATCATTTAACTGTGCATAAGAAAGTGAGAAGTACAACAATTCGAAAAGTATGCTCCCGACAAATGAACAAGAAGGTAGTAGCCATTACTGAGAAAATTCCAACTTTTCTGTGCTAAATGTGGCTCGCAATGTTAGAAAGTCACAATCATACGTACAAAAAGTGCAGCAGAGGCAGGCCCTGAGGACTTTCAAAGTGAAAAAGGTGATGCAATCAAAATTTCACTGCAAAAAGTCGTGCTAAGGAGCTTTACATCAATTTTTTGCAAACATTTTCTTGTATCATAATGGAGGATGAAACATACGTCTTCAAAGATTTTGAACGGTCTCCGGATCTGGCTTTTTATACCGCAATGCAAAGAAACGCCGTTGCCGAGCATTTGCGGACATAGAAGTAGCCCAAATTCCCGAAGCAGTATTTGATTTGGCAGGTCATATGTAGTTGTGGTCGAAAATCTAAAGGTTTCGTTTCTACCGGCACTGTCAATAAGGATTTTTACGAGAAAGAATGTCTGCAGAAGCGGTTGCTGCCGTTTATCAGAAGCCACGACTTTCCAGCTCTGTTTTGGCCTGATTTAGCCGCTTGTCAATATGCGAAATCCGTCCTGAAATGGTATAAGGTACAAGAGGTCAAATACGTGCCAAAAACAACCAATCCAAAAAATTGTCCAGAACTTCGTCCAATAGAGAAGTAATGGGCTTTAGTTAAGCGGAAACTCTTCGAATTTAAGAAGAAAGCAAATGGTACCGATTATATCAGAAGATTGAGAATCGTCACGGTGGGCGTATTAAAGGATACCGTACGGAACCTGATGGCGGGTGTACCTTAGAAAGTTCGAGAATTTTGCAAAAAGGAGGGTTAACATCTTAATGAACTGTTTTTAATGTAGATATTACACTATTATTGTGAAATAAACAATCGGTTTAGTAAAGTGTACATTTTGTTTGCTGCTGTTATTTTGTGTCCAAAGTTTAACGTGGACAATAAAGCAACGTTGAGTACAACTTGTAGTAATTGTAACCTATCGATCTGAGCCTACAGAATAAGAAGTAGGCGAAGCTCCAGAAAACGCTGACGCCAACATACAAAATCTAGCACCATGACGGTAAAAGTGGTAAAAAGATGATCCATTTTTGGTGGTCCATAATTTTGGAACTGTTATAAAACTGGACCAAAATCATAGAATACCGCTGAAAACGGCCTAATGGTTAAACAACGTCAGTTATTCCAATTTCACTATACATCTTCTCATCAATTTAACTATAAACTATAAACTATGTAATATGAATCGATTTTGAGAGTTTCGGAAACATCTGAAGAAAAATTTTCTCGAAAGTATTTTTTTACAAATTGCAAGTAAATACCATTTGCTGTACTGTTTTTGTTTGAAATCGGACTGGCAGATATCCCCAGCACGTGTCCAATAGAAAAGCCGGTACCTGACCGCACCGTATCGATAATTATGATCATTCAGAATTGCCACTCGTTGGTCCGTTAAATCAGCGGCTCATTTTACGACTATTGGTTCAGAATAAATATCGGTCCCATAGCCATATATTATCATGCGAAGGTAACAGGTAGACGAAGCAAAAAAACGGTACGGCACACAACACAAATGCGTGACACATACGGCTTCGGTTGCCATAAACGATGCGCGCCGTACCCGCCGTGTCTGGAGACAACATCGGGACAGAACCAGGCGAAAACCGTTTTCTCTTCCATTGAACACCAAACTGAGAAAAATCAACACAGCACTGCACGCGATGAAGCGGTCCTGGGATGATGGCCAACATAATGATATGGCAATTGAACGCACCAGGAAGGTACCTACCAACTACCGATCGGTCAGCCGACAGTGACAGGTTTGTGAGTTTGATTGTGTGGCGCGATGATGCACACATCACGCATCATTGTCTCCGGGCAAGGAATCTCGGCCGGGAACGCGAAAAAGAATAAAATAAGGAGAAGCTTTTATTTATTCACCAAGTGTACCAACAAATCGCACCATAACGGATGAATGGAACCCAGCTTCGCGGCGTGCCGGGAGGACCTGACATGGATGTCATAAAATGGAAAAGAAAATAGCAAACACCGTAAGCGATGGCGGTGGTGGCCGTAGATCTGGAAGAAGTTGCCCCTTGGGTGCCATCCAAGTCCGATGCCGAACGCTGTACGGTAGGTTGTTTAAGTCGATCTGATGTTGATAGGCGATCTATCCGCTTGCGGGGATGCTTCCACCTAATCGGAATTTTATTTGTTTTGTACTTTTTTGCCCGGAATTGTGGCTGCCCTATGGGCGGAGAGTTATCAATCTACTGCTGATTCACAGAAACAAGAACTCAGCACTGAAATGTATAACATGTTCTCATATTGAAATCGGATCGGACGGTATCAATTGTTCTAAAGCATAATCAAAGAGTGTTTCAAAAATGATAATCTTTTAAAATTGAGTTAGAAGTGTTGGGCTGGACATGGGACTTGTGAAAATGAGCTCTTCAGATTCTCACATGAAGTTTTACGTCTTCTTTTGCTAGATCATTTTGACAGAATCAACCCGATACTTACATATGAACAGAAAAAAAAACTCCACTACATACTCCATCGAAGGAAAAAGCCTTTTAGTCACGAATTGTACAACGTTCTCCACATTGAAAGTGACACACTCCAACATGACACCCTCTCATCGTGATTTACCACCCCCCTCATGTTGCCCAGTCTGCGCCGTTTTCGACCGCCACCGTACAGCATCTCAATTAACAACCTCACCCGTGACAGACGGATGGAATCCAAGGAGGAGTGTATTTTCTCCAAAGAATAAAAGTATTCACCCACTCCTGACAGAGCATATTCAGCACGATTTCAGAAGGAGCTTTTGTATGGCTCCATCCACACTTTGCTTCGTTCATTGTCACTCTGAAAATGATCCCGGCACAACGAGAGTCCCTCTCAAAAGAGTGCCACGACGGCCATAGAGATTGCTAGTTCATTAGAATAAGTGTTTTTCCCCGTCGTTGCAGACTGGGCTTTCCACTCCATCGGTCACGGCTCGACGACATCGCATCAGCGTCGTCCTCATCGTCACCTCTTGTGTCGTTTTGGAGGACGAGAGAAGCAGCTTTTTTGTATGCTCACTCGCGATGTTCGTGCAATTTTTCACGATAATTATGCACCTCTCCATCCATCCAGTAGTGAAGCGCATTCATTCATTCATCAAATTTTGTCACCGCAACAGCTTGATCCTTGGACGGAAGCCGTCGGGGATAGGCACTCCAATCACTCCCGGGTGCACATGATGCGAGGCAACCTTGGCTTTGTCGGGTTGGAATGGAATTCCAAGAGAAAAGGACTTCTTCATCGCTTGCCAACGGCGCTGGCTGGCCTCAAGTGAGATGTAGAGTGAAACCGATTCAAAATTATGAGCGTGTCCAAGATTATGGCTCAATTGTCACTTCAATTGGTGTGGTTGGTCGTTCAAAGACTTTTTTTTTTTTTAAACACGTTTATTGGATTTTATTCACTTTTAGGTATACATACAAATTACATGGACGAACAGTTTAAAACAAAGTCTAATCCCTCAACTGATAGTTGATCATTGGCATCTAAAACGAAATTTACGTAAATTATAAATGCTTTCAGAGCCTGATAGCTTCTTCTCCTATCACTATTTCTCAGTTCCGGGAACCGCAAATCAGTAAATGACATCCTGCTACCTTGGATTGTTTCCAACCTAGATTGAAGATGATTCCATAGTGCCCTGATTCTTTGACAAGCTGCAAATTTGTGCTCCAAATCTTCTTCGATGTTATGACACTGCTGACAGAAAGGATTAGGAACCCGGTTTTGTCGATGGAGAAGCACAGCATGTGGAATTTTTCCATTGACAAGTAGATAATATATTGATTGCTCTTTCGATGTAAAACCTGTTTGCCTGATGTTTTCCACACTCTCGTCCAGGAAATGTTGGGATTCTCCAGTATGATCTTCGGCTTGTTCAGTTGTTCACGGTTGAATGTATGAATTGATTCTGCCGATGGGTTGTCCTTCAGTTGTGCAGGAATATATGGCACAATTTTGGTGAGGCTTTTAAACATGGATACAGAGTAGGAATGGCTGCTACGTTGGGTGGATTCTCCAGATTATGTCCAAAAGAGCTGGCAAAAGGAGTTTGCTCCAAAACCTTAAGGAATCTTGTGGCTAAAAGTGCTTTGGATTTATGCATGGGAAGATGCAGGTTTAGGCCACCACAGTTTCTAGGTAATGTGAGCTGCTCGACAGGAACTCTGGTTGGAAAACGTTCCCAGATGAAGCTTCCTATGTATGACGTCAAACGTGCGACAGCTTGGTTTGAAATGCTGACCACCGAGGCCAGGAACCAAAGTTTCGATATAATAAATGTATTGAGAACTATTATCTTTTGATGCAGCGTGAGGTTCCTTGATTTGTACATCCACATCAACCGGGATGTTTTCCTGATTACATCACCCCAGTTGAAGTCGATTGTTTGTTTCTGGGAATTTAAAAACGTAACTCCCAAAATTTTCACTGAGTCTCGAACAGTTGGCCAAACGGTGACATCTACGTTCCATTGCGGTCCTATGTTAACAGCAAATGTTTTTCCAAGATTCAACAAGGATCCTGAGCACCGACCGAACTCCAGGAATGTTTGCTGAATAGCACCCAATTTTCGATCGTCAACTACAATAATCGATATGCCGTCTGCATATGCCACCAACAGGTCTAATGGATCATTGCAAATCGTTTGTAGCCTCTCAAGGAGTGGATGGAGGTAAAGGACAAATAGGTGCATGCTGATTGGGTCGCCCTGTCTGACTGAGCGTTGGATTGGGAACTGAGGAGTGAGATTTCCGTTAATGAGCAAACGAGAATGTGAGGAGGACATAATCTTCCCTAAAAGCTGTACAAAGTTTGGATTGAGATGAATGTTCCGCATCACGACCATTAGATAATCTATGTTTACTCGATCAAAGGCGTGGTCAAAATCGAAAGAGATTAATTTTCCACGTTTTCTTTTACAATTGAGCTCGGCTATTCGATCTTTGATTGCAAGTATGGCTTCAAATATGTTCCTATCAGAGTTTGAGCATTTCTGGTTTGAATTTAGAAGATTGTTCTCTACCATAACTTTTTCCAGTCGTTTTTAAGTATCCTTGACAGCAGTTTATAATCGTAGTTGAGCAGACTGATGGGTCTGTATGCCTTGATAGTCTGATCGTCCGTTTTTTCTTGCATAATACAATCACTCCTTCTACGAACTTTTCAGGAATGTTGCCTTGTAGAACCTCGTTGATGATTAGGTTTAGCTGTGGATGGATTATATCAAATGCTTTCAAATAAAATTCCTTTGGAATACCATCGTTACCTGGGGATTTGCGTGACGCACTTTCTTTGATGGCAAAGAATAGCTCCGTTGTTGTGATTGCCTCCATCATCGCATTATTGGTAATCGAGTCAGGGGATAATCCGATTCATGGGAAAATTTTCGTTTCCCGGTAGTTCTTCCGAAGTGTAAAGATCTTTAAAAAGTTCTGTACATGATTTTCAATGTCAGTTGCATCAGTGAGAATACGTTCTTGGTGTCGAATAGTGCTGATGTTTGTTTTCCGTCGATAGCGATCTCCTATCTGGAACGAGGAAACTTTTTCCCAGACACAAATCGATCGTTTAATCGCTGGTATGCTTTGGAAAAATTACTTTGAGTTCTTAGCATTTCGGCTTTAATCTTATTCACTGTTGTTGTACCGCCAGGATTCTGGTACATGCGATCGTATGCATCTCTTAATTGACGATATAGTAATTCGTTTTTTGCATGAAATTCACGGAATCCTTCGTTTGTTTTCCATTTGAAAAAACTTTGAATTTTCGGTTTTGCGAACTCAATCCACCAAGACATCCAGCTGTTATGATTGCGACGTTCACGCAACCAACGAGACCATTTTTGCTCAAACTCTTCAAGGTTTGCTTCGTTCAAGATATGGGCACGGATAGACCAATATCCCCGACCATGTGGTCTACCTAGACTTGGTAAACAGCACCGTATTTTGTATGCTTTGTGGTCAGAGAAAGCAGTAGCAAATAACTCTGATGTGCGGAGATGCGGAACCAGCGACCTAGAGATATAAATACGACCCAATCGAGAGGCAGAGTTTGGGCGGACGAAACTATAATCATTCACATTTTGGTTCATACAGTCCCATGTATCTTTGATTTGCAGATTATCTACTAGTTGCTTAAGAGAAGGACTGTAATTGCTCGAACCGGTGGAATCTTTGGTAGCAATAACACAATTAAAGTCACCCCCAGGATAAGATGTTCGGAAACAGATTGGAGGTAGAATGGTAACTGTTCTTTGATAAGGTTTTCCCGTGCAGAGAAATTTTGAGTACCAGAGGGGCATACACATTGCAAATTGTTACTGAGCCGCCAATTTTGACTGATAAAATTCTAGTGTTCAGGCTTCGCTGAATGTTGGAGTAAGTGATGTGGGACTTAAGGGCAATAGCGGTTCCTCTCTTTGTGTTATCTACATTAGTGATAACATTGTAACCAGGAAACACAAATTCACACACTCGACTTCTTGCAAGAGGATAATATCAAACTCCATCAAACGCACGAACGAACGAAGTGCTGCTAATTTATTACCATTCGAAATAGCATTGACATTGATAGAACCAATATTGTAACTGGAAGTAGTAGAATTGTTCATTGTGTGCGGTTTTAGGGGTTTGAGCCGAAATACTCGCGGCTTACTCGAGATTAAAATGGAGGATTGGAAATGGGTTTGGTTTTAGTTCAATGTATTAGAATTGCGGATTGTGTTTAGAACATCGTTAGAGGTTTTTAGTCAGCTTATACTACAGAAGCATCAATTTTGTGCTTCTTTGAACCTTTGGAGGCTTTAGCTCGCTTCACTCTTAAAAACGGTCCACCTTCAGTGGACGACTCATAGCTCTCACTTTCGGAAATCTCCATGGATAAGGGATTTGGAGGGAAATAATTGGGGAATTTTGAACAAACTCACTTGGCAAGGTTGGGTGATTTTATCTTGTGCGATCTTCGGGTCCTGTTGGGTGGATCGATCAGCAGTCGACACTTTACTCGCTACGGGATCGGCATCAGTAGGACGAGAGGCGGCAGCAGTAGCAGCAACAACAACATCAGCAGCAGCACCATCAGCAGCAGCAGCAGCTCCAGCTCCCATGGGGTTTATCTGGTCTTCGATTCCATCCATTCGTTTATCGCTATCCGCAGCAGTTGGGAGAGACGAGACGTTCACGGCTCCCCTTTCGTCGACTGCGGCGTTTGAGCGAGATGATCGGGCGTTCGCATTTAGTTCATTTAGATTTGTGGCTGCAAAACCAGGCATGAGTGGGTCCACAATTTGACTCTGGTTCACAACGCTGGCATAGCTTGTTTGTTTCTGCGCTGCTTTTATCCTATTGTTGAGATCAGCTTTTTGTCTCAATAGCTTTCTGTTTTCGACGCATGTCATGCCCGGGTGCGACGGGTTAGTACAGTGTCGACAAAACTGAGGCTGATTTCGGTACGAGATTAGGCTTTCTACGCCCAGAATCGTAACGAAAGATTTGATGTGGCGGCGTAAGATCATCTTCGCCACCCGCACTCCAAACGATACGCCTTTGAATGCGAAGTTGTCTCCCCAGACCAACTCCTTAATCGAGATAACCTCGCCGTACTGCTTGAGAAACGCACTTCGTTCCGAATGTTTTCGGACAGATCGTGGATTTTGATTTCTGTGCCACCATCATCCATCATCAAGCGAACCTTAAACTTCGTTTTGTTGATCTCCATCTCGTGACGACCGTTATGTAGATCAACAGCCTCCTGAGCGGTCACAGCACTTCACATGCGCGCACTGTTGCGCGTGGTTCATTTGCAGGCGCAGCACCTGATTAACGGTCAGACCAATCGTCTCATGTAGGAAGGAATGAATTTCCTCGAAGGAAGGCCGCTTAGGGAAGTTGGACAAGTCCACTTTGAAGGTGTTCTCATGGGCACGCACGGTAGACATGGTTGCTATGAGGCGATAGCACGGGAATCGGAAGATGACCGATCGTCAGAAATAAAATCTGACGCGATGAATACTCTGCACACCGAGGTGTGAGAAACAAACGATAACTCGAACAAAGCGATACGGAGTTGTTTTGATAAACGTCTGGTCGCGGCGAGAGCTTGAACCTAACTACGGAAGCCGTCGGGGATAGGCACTCCAATCACTCCCGGGTGCAAATGATGCGAGGCAACCTTGGCTTTGTCGGGTTGGAATGGAATCTCAAGAGAAAAGGACTTCTTCATCGCTTGCCAACGGCGCTGGCTGGCCTCAAGTGAGATGTAGAGTGAAACCGATTCAAAATTATGAGCGTGTCCAAGATTATGGCTCAATTGTCACTTCAATTGGTGTGGTTGGTCGTTCAAAGACTGCAAAATAACAAGACTAGCAATTTTGCGGAAATTTAAGAGACAGATTTAAGCAGCACATGGAATAATGAGAAAACAAACCTTTTTCTAACGTATCTGTGAAACACCAGATGATAATATTGTACCTACTTCATAGTGATCGTATTGAAAATAGTAGAATTCACAGAAGTTCAAAAAGATTAAATTTTGAATACTTAAGGGAGCTCTAAGCACTAGTGGTATGTGAGATCGGAGTGCCTCTGACAGGCTGAGCATGAAACCTTGTGTAAAATCTGTATCCTCATTAGTCCGGACACCTTCAAATCATTGTAACTTTTGAAATATTGCTAGTAGAAATTTCACTGAGGTATAGCTGAGAGTCTATGATGAAAAAGACTATGATTGATGTTTACATTTCATGTTTAGTATTCAAGATGGCGACGAAAGAAAAACAAGTGCGCGAGCGAATTTTGTACGGTCGTACGGCAAATCCTGACTTGTCAATACAGAACCTTGCAAAAACATTGGATTTGCCTAAATCCACTGTTCACGATATGCTCAAATCATTTTCGGAACGTTTGACGGTGGAGAAGAAACCGAGAAGTGGCAAAAACGCGCAAAAACACGCTGATCCTGTCATGGACCGAAAGGTGGAAAGGATATTGATGAAAAACCCAAATCTCTCCATCCGAACGGTGGCTCGTAAAATAGGGATGTCGCCTGGTTTTGTCCAAAAATCAAAACAACGTTTGGGACTTAAGTCGTATAAAGTAAAAACAGTTCCAAATCGCAACGACAAACAGAACTTGGCAGCAAAATCACGGGCTCGACGTTTGTACTGCGAATATTTGACGAAGTTTTCATGCGTTGTTATAGACGATGAAACTTATGTCCTGGAGGATTTCAAGCAGCTTCCAGGGCTGGCTTTTTATTATGCTATGGCGATAAATGCTACAGCTGAGTATTTCAGAACGAAGAAGGCATCGAAATTTCCCAAAAAATACCTTGTGTGGCAAAAAGAGTAAATCTTTCGTCACTACAGGCACAGTCAACAAGGAGATCTATCAGAAAGAGTGTCTGCAGAAGCGATTGCTACCCTTAATCAAAAGTCACAAAGACAAACCTTTGCCACTATGCTAAAACTGTAATGGAGTGGTATCAAGCAAATCAAGTGAATATTGTACCAAAAACCTCAAACCCGCTAAATTGCTAAGAGCTACGACCAATAGAAAGATATTGGGCTCTGATAAAGCGGAAGGTTTCTGGAAAGAAGCAAGTAATCAAGCACTTCCAGCAAATTAAACAAAGACGGCTTCTACGATTTCTGAAGAGTCTGTACAAACCCTAATGGACGGAGTTAAGCGCAAAGTTCGAAAATGTTATGCAAATACCGAATAACTATGTTTTGTCTTCACGAATTGTTAAAACACATCCCATGATTCAGAAATAAACAACTACGACGGAAATATAATGCGAAATTTATGTTTTATTCATGTTTTGAAGTGTCCGGTTTATTGCGGATACAGACCTTAACTCTCGTCGTGATCCTAGCGACCTGTCTGTCCCATTTCCCAGTACACTATCACACTTCTTGTTCTGGAACTTTTTCAAAAACACCGAGTTTATCCAACAAGCAGTGCTGGTAAAAATCAATTCATCTGCTCTCAAATGAGTTAAAAATGAAGACAACCTTAGAGGGCAGACAAACTATCTTCGTGAATTTTAATTTTGAAATGACAATATTCTCTTGCCCAATGCAACCGCTGAATTTCTAAGTCAGCATTTGATTTTGTTCACTCGTCGATGGATGTTCATTATCGCCTGTAATGTTGTCAATATCAATATTCAATTTCATCTAGGTGGAGATGATTTTGAGTATCAAATGAAGAAACAATATTTGTTTCTTATGATGAGCACATGACGTGTAATGTTTTAGGGTCAGATCGATAGGTTACAATTACCACAAGTTGTAATTATGATTATATAGAGGACAGTAAGACTCTGCGATTGCCATTATTCAAAATAATCATTGGATTGTATTGAAAATGACTTTTTGACGTTTGATGATCACTGACGATTTTAACAAAGCTGCCCTCGAAGCTCAAACTCTAACGAGTATCAAGATATGAGTAGTCATAGAATCAAAACAAATAAAATTCATCTACACTGACTCGAAATGCTTTTCATTGCACATGAAAGTAGGTGATAAAAACAGACTCTGCCAACAAATATATGGGTTATGCAATCCTACACTGAAAATTAATTTAAACTTATATTATGAAATCGAAGGTAGAACAAACGAATCTATTCGTTGTTTACTACAACGAAATTGGTTTGTACTTTTTATTAAGATACCTTCGTAATTAATGGCACACTTGCAACTGTCAAAAGAGCGACGCAATTGTTCACACAGAAGGATTGTTGATTGTACGAAAACAATACGAACGACTGACAAAACAACTCACAAACTAAAAAGAAACGTCTTTCTGGTGGTTGCATCAATGACTGGCAGATCTACTTTATCGACTCGAAATGTAATTAAAAAAAGGATCGCATCAAGCTGTGACCACGAACGGTTGGGCTTTGGTGAGCTGTCACGTTTTTTCAGTATTTTTGTGTGATGAAATTTGTCCTTATTAGAATCTCAATAATAACCGTCGCGTGTGATAGTGGATGCTGTGTTTATGACCAGAGTCATATCTAAACGTCATTTGTGTGTTGAATAGCACTTAAATCCTATGTAAATGGATTTCGAAAACGAACCGATTGGTACAACAAACGGCAAACGGCTGATTGTTGCTGATTGTCCGGGTGAGCGCTTTCCATGTTACTGATTTATTTGCCGTTTTTCCTAAAGGGAACGATAATTAGTTGTCGAAAAATGCAATTGACAATATTGACAACCTTGATCACAAGAGGTGTGTTAACGATCTCGTGAATGGAAAGAGGAAGGCTGTTTTTTCAGTCATGAAGCAATTATACGCTTGGACGTCACCTTTTTCCGATACATCTTTTGATTCGAAGTTTTTCGGTTAATCAGATTACCATAATAGGTTAGGGTAGCAAGTTTGACGTGCATTTTCTTCCGTTGTGTTTTCCGATGTTATAACACAATTATTATCGGAGTAATTCATGTTTGACCCTTAACTGTATCGCCGCCGTAGCCATTGCACTATGGTCCAGATCACGAATTTACGAGGAAACATGCTCCCAGCGCCTAAACTTGAAACTTTACAGCAAAGTGAAGTTCTACAACATGATTTGTATCACTAAGGCCCATTTTTTTATGTTGATTAAAATTAGGGTGGTCCCCATTTTCACGAAAATACAAAAACTAACTTTTTTATTTGCAGAAATAGACGTTGACATTCTTGGGCAAACTTGTAGTGCAAAAAAAATTTCATGGAATTTTTATTTATACATTTTTTTGTAGCTTAAAAACTGACCGATTTAGAGCAATTTTCCCTTATCAACTTTGGGTGTACCATAAAAAAATGTTTTTTTTGTCCTTATTTTTTATTTCAATTTCTATTGCAAAATTTTGTTCAAACGTATTGTAGAACTTCAACCAATCAATAGTTATTGAAGTTTTTCTTCTTAAACTATCCCAGATTCAAATGTAATTTTCTCGAGACACAGAAATAATACATCTTTAGTTTTCTCATATGTTAAACAATATGAATTGTCCTTACAAATGACGTTTTTTTTAAATTTTTTTTGTGTTTGCCCTAATCATAGAAATCAACATTTGAAAAGGGCATATTTTTTCTAGAAAAATTTCAATAACAATTGATTGGTTGAAGCTACCGGCAAAGTTTGTATGCCAAAGTACGCATCTTTGAAGTTTCTAACACTCGTCAGAACTTAAATTTAAAAAAGTTAGGGCAAAAGAAAACATTTTTTTTTGGTACACCCTTAGTTGATGAGGGAAAATTGCTCAAAATCGGTCAATTTTCAAGCTACAAAAAATATATATAAATAAAAATTCCATGAAATTTTTTGCGCTACAAGTTTGCTCAAGAATATATACGTCTATTTCTGCAAAGAAAAAAGTTAGTTTTTGTATTTCCGTGAAATTGGGGACCACCCTAATTTTAATTAACATAAAAAAGTTGGCCTTAGTGATACAAACCATGTTGTAGAACTTCACTTTGCTGTAAAGTTTCAAGTTTAGGCGCTGGAAACATGTTTCCTCGTAAATTCGTTATCTGGACCATAGTGCATTGTTGGCTCCACCGGCTAGTACCTGTCTACCAAATTCACCTCCAGGACTCGGGAAAATCTGTCCGGACACCCAGTATCCTACCAACACTGAAGTTCGGCAAACTTCACATGGTAAACCAGTTCCACTACGGACCAGTTCCATTACCGACATGGCATTGCTATAGATACAATTTCGCAATTGGAGGAGTAAAGTTCGAGAAACGATACTACTTGCGTTCACCTGCAATGCCATATGGAGCAAGCTTGGCCGTTTTGGATAAGCATCATTTAGGTTCCGCGGAAAAAGCAGAACGCTAACCAGTTGGACAGACGCAAGGGATTTTCAGACAATTAAGAGTTGGTTAGTGCTCTCAAAAACGCGGAGCGAAACAGGTAACGAATGTTCCAGAAAGTATAAGCACACCTTATTTAAACGATCACTTTGAATATAATTAAATATTGCAACATGTTTTGGCTGCGTGCTTTTGTTTGCACATTTCTGAATGACATAGCATCAAAAAAGTGCTCAGTTTTGTGTTGCCTATCAAAATGCGCGGTCTTACCCTGGAACAACGAAAAAGTATCTTGCACAAATAGTGCACTGTGAGCGGACTTTCCTTGAGAAAATTGGCCACTAAAGAGGGTGTAAGCGTCGGAGCGGTAAGATCTGCCATTCGAAATTATAGAGAACAGTCTACGTTTGAAGATGCGCCGAAGAGTGGTCGGAAATCCGGTCCTGAATCCTAGAGGGTTTGAGCTGTTTAGTGGAATGCCTGTAACTAGAAATTAGAAGAAAAATTAGTATTCTCCGTTTAATTCCAACTACCTTTGCTTATCTTCGACAGATACGCGTATTTCATCTACAATGTGCAGACTTCTTCAGTGTCTCGTACTAATAACTCGACTAAGTCAATTTCAATATTTAAACATACTGACTTTTTACATTCAACGCAAAATAAAGTTGATGTCATATAATGCTGATTTTTTTGTGTAAATTTACTTAATGCACAATTCTTTCCCATCACAGACTTCAAACTCATATGCAGCAGTGCACAATATATAATGGGGCAAGATTTTTTTCATTCGTTCGGCAGCCATGGAGCTGTGCAATGGGCCAGTATTGCTCTGGCAGCTATACCAGCTATAGATATACATGTAGCTGATATAGAAATAAATGTTAATAATAAAGATGAAAATATAGATGATATTGATATATTTGTAGATTATATCGATAAATATGTAGATGATATAGATATGACACAACGTTGAGTTCTAAAAATCCGCGATCACTATGTCTATACAGGGTTACTATTCTGACTTTAAAATAGTGTTATACTGAATGATTATAAGAGTTTGCTAATTGTATGCGCATGATACATACCTATTTCGTAAATCCTCTGTTCTCTGTTCGATAAATACCGTTAAATAGTATTTCTTAAAATCATGTTTCGGTGTTGAAAATAACTAGGGGTCGTTTAAAGTTTGCTTACTTTTTGCAATCACAATCGCTGGTTGCTGGCAAGTTATGATTTCCCTATTACAGACATAAACTTATTATAACAATTTGTCCAATGTTGGTAATGTTCTCTTCATAATCCAATCAGTGCTTAAAAGTGTTTCTAATCGTTTTAGTGCGTTGGATAGAGTCCCAACCTTGCAATAGGAATCAAATCTGGGATTTTTTTATTGAGGTTTTTATTGAGGTTTTTGAGTAATAAAAGAGAATACATATTGGAAATGAAGTGCACAGAATAGGATATGGTCTTTATTTATGTTTATAAGAATGTTTCTATATCTTGGATTGTTCTGGTAAGTTAATCAATAACGTAAACAAAAAAACTGTGATTCATAACTATAGAACCAGACGTAACATTAATTTTATCCAAAAAGTTTACATCGATTTTGAATTGATATCAGCATTTTACTAATGTGTAGGACCTCCTCTGTCCTAAACCAGTCTAAACAACATATTCGGCATACTTTCAACCAGGCGGCAACATGTACGACATCACGATGATGAGATCGCTCCTTTGAGCTCTTGAACATTCACGTACTGCTTGTTGTCTCCATAGACTGTACGTACCACTTACAATCGAATTCTGATCTGGCGAACAAGCTGGCAACACCATAACTTGGTTTTTATGTTCAAAAAACCACACCATGGTTGCTCGGCTTTTATAAACTGATGCGTTATCTTGTTGAAATACCCAATCACCACGATGGTTTTGCTGCAAGAATGGTACCAAATGGGTTTGAAGCATCTCGATGTACTCCTGGCTGTTCATTCTTGTTGACAAAAAAGCAATCTGCACCACTACGTTTTGAAAAAATGCCCCCCAAACCAAACCAAAACTGCCCCCTCCGAAGTTCAGAGATAAAAAATAACGAGGCTCTTTCCATAAATCACTCCCGTACGAAAAGATTCCATCTGGTCCATCGAGATTAAATTTCTTCTCATCAGAAAAGATAACCTGAAACATTGAATAACTTAAAAAATTGTCAATCATGAATCAACATGATTACACACCTTTCTCCATTCTCTACGCATGTTATCACGGGTGAATTCAAGTCGGTTTGCTCTATGGCGGGGCGAAAGTCGTGGTGCTTTCTTCAGTTTTTGTCGCCGAATGTTTGGAGAGTCTTATAAATTTCGGTACATTGTTAAACGTGAAACATCAAGCATAAGGTCAGCCTTTAGCTGGTTCCAACTTTTGAACTTTTGAGTGAGTTGCTTGCAGCGTTGATTATTCTGCGTTGACCTCTTCTTGACAACTTTTTCTTGGGTCTTGAGATCTGTTCAAACGACGAACGACGAATACTGATATCACAATCACGAGAAGCCAAAATCTTCCCCTTATCTGCTCTGACAAATACGTTCCACGTGACATTTTAGAGCTTCTACAAAACACGTCATAACACGTTAATTGGTAAAAGAAAACTGAGCTGCAGTTGAAGGCATAGCATTATTCAGGTATTGGTTCTATAGTTGTGAAACGGCAATTTTTCTAATTTTTTCCTTTGCTATTCATAAAGGGTCTTTATTGATGCAGATGTGTAGTGGTGTTTGTCAGCTCTCCTACACGGTCATAATGAAATGATGAATAAAGCAAACAAATACATTCAAACGTTTTTTGAGTGTTTTCGAAGTGTATACCAATCACCTTTACGTTTTTCATTCTGTTATTTGTAGAGTATGCTAGCCAGCACTGTTGTGTTTCGATCTCTACTAAAAAAGCCCTCGAAAAGTTTTTAATGGCGCTGTAACAAATGAAAAAGTGCGAGACCAGAGAGAATCTATCAATGTTAGATTAGTCCTAATGAAAAAAAAAACCCAAGAAAGTGAAATGTCATAATATGGCTGCAAAGTATAAGATCGAATAAATCCTCAAGCTACACAGATAAAAAGAAACATTGAATTTTCTGCGTTATCTAATGCACATAAAGGGAATGCTAGATTTGACAGAAATTACTGGGATATTTCGTGTAAGTTTTAGCTGGATATCGCCTAAATCGCGGCTATTGTATGAAAGAATTCCATCAATGTTGATCGTTGTTTACGCTTGCTTTGGTTTATAATTAAACGAGAGAAAATTCTACGCGCCTGTTAAAATTCATCATTTTTTTCGGTGTATTTAAAATCATTTGGCCACCAGCTTGCAATGGATGGTAGCCAAGATCTAGGAAACCAAACAGCTACCGGAGGAGTGGAAGGAAGGGGTTATCTGCCCTATACATAAGAAAGGCGACCATTTGGAATGGAACTTCAGAGCGATCACAATTCTGAATGTCACCTATAAACTATGGGATGTTTCATGTAAATTTAAGCCAGATAGCGTCTGAATCGAGCCTCTTGTATGAAAGATTTAAAAAAATTGTATGGCTCATTACAAATTGCAAACAATTTCGTTGTTTACACTTCCGTTGGCTTGGAATTAAACGGAGGGAAATTTTACACGCTTATTAAAATTAATTATTTTTTTCTGTGAAGGGTTTATAGAATTCCTCCACACATTATCGTTTAAATTGATGACAAATTAGCATGATAATTTTATACAGTTACATATTCTTAAAAGAAACCTTGTGTGTACTTACAGAGCCAGCAAATGCTATCTAAAGAGTGTACAATTAGGTTTTTTTCTCACGGTTTTGTTTACAGATCCGTTTAAAAAAAAACCATGCAAAAATCCGTGAAAAAGAACCACGTTCATTCCGGAATCCATGTAAAAAAAACCATGCTAATGTGAACAGTGAAATGGATTGCCCAACAAGGTCCAAGAGGCAAGCGGGGACTCCAGAGCCACACAGATAAAAATAAACATTGAATTTTCTGCGTTATCTAATGCACATAAATGGAATGCTAGATGTGGCAAAATGTAATGGGATATTTCGTGTAAATTAAGGCCAGATAGCGCCTGAATCTAGCCTGTTGTATGGAAGAATGTTAACATTGTTGTATGGCGCATGAAAAATTGCAAACAATTTCGTTGCTTACGCCTCCGTTGGCTTAGAATTCAACGAGGGGAAATTTTACGCGGTTGTTAAAATTAATTATTTTTTTCTGTGCAGAACACAAAATAGGGCCAGAGTGAATGTGTGTGGGGATAATACAGGTTCATTAATGATGGTATATCTCGAGACCCGTAATATCAGCAAAGTTGTTCAGAAGGTCAAGGGCATTCAAGAGATGGACCGTTTTATTCGAAAATTTTACCGGTTCGCGGCGCTAGTGAGCATGCAAAATTGAGCATTTTCAGCTTGTTTTATTTCGTGATTCTGATAAGATGGAAAGTTCTAGTCGTCGGCAAAGTTGTTCAGAAGGTTAAAGGCATTCAACAGATGGACCGTTCTGATAGAAATTCCACCGCTATGTGATGCTAGTGAGCATGCAAAATTGTGCATTTTCAACTTGTTCTATCTCGTGATTCTGATAAAATACAAAGTTCTAGTTTTCGGCAAAATTGTTCCGAAGGTCAAGGGTATTCTACAGATGGACCTTTTTGTTTGAAATACCCCCACTTAGTCTGCAGCAACCGGTCGTTTGTTATACACAACCTCACCTCCAATCGATCAATGAAGACTCTTTTCTAATACAGACAATTAAAAAGTAATAATAATAATAACATTCATTACAAATTGGTACGTAGTCGAACGTTAACCTTGTGTAAAACCCCATTGGGATAGCTCTTATAGTTTTTTTACTATTTTTCAACATACTTATTTACTAATGATCCCCATGTCCCATTAGAACAGCACCTACGTTACAATGTTTCGTTACGAAACTCGGTTGAGGGTTGCCTAATCTATAAAAATGAATATAATGGTTCAAATGATGTACACGCTTTGTTAATATTACTGAAAATAAGGTTTTAATTTTATCGAAAATTAAGTTTTGGTAGCAAAACCCAAAGTATTAGTATGATATACCGGAAGAAAACGATTTATTTAACTTATAATTTCAACAAAGTGGATTAACAAATTTTAAAGTTATAATTTACCTAAATTTGGTTTAAAATGCTCTCATTGGGCTGCAAGCGATTTCGGCAAAATGAACCGTTGAAACAATAAGTAATTATTAACGTTTTTGCCTTTTTCCGAACAATACCGAAATTTCAGAAAGTCATGTTTACCGATAATTTCAGTATGTGCACTTATGCGCTTCTCCTTATTCTTGTTTTAGCGTGGAACGCAGTCTACGTCAGCCCGTCGTGTGTTATACACAAATACACTGTTTTTATTAACTTTTTAATTTTCATAAAGCAGTACAACTCAGTATGAGCTTGAAAATAGAACATACATCACCGGTATTTTTCTCCCTGGGTTTCAAAGCCTGATAAAAATGGAACCATAATAGTCAAGAAGTAGCAAATTGTTGCGACAGCAGCAATCATCTCCCACTTTTTCATCCAATGAGCCCCATTAAAGGATCCCAACTGAAACATCCATCACCAAAGAAAGCTTTCCGGCCAGCAAATTGTGATCTTCACCGTACGACACATCCCCGTCAGTCAAATATGATCGTACTTTATATGTACAGTAGGTAAAGTCCGCACAGCAACAGCAAGATCGCATCGCTTCAGTGCCCTCCTTGATCGAATCTGCATAGGTATGCCTTCATTTTGCTCGGCTCTGCCAGTCCCAGTATGCTCAATATTCCTAACGTGGTCCAGAGAACGTCAGTATGATCCGTCGTCAGCCCTATATGCGAATAGTTTTCGCAGTAATTCATTCCATCAGCGCATAACTTTCCTCCTCGCCAGCCAGCGGCTGCCAAGCCTTTCCGAGATATTGACCATATCTTTCGTGCTCCGGTTGGTTTCCGCGAAAAGTGCCCGGTAGCATAACGTGAATGGAAACGTAAATATGTTCGGACGGCTCCGTCCGCCGTTGACGATCCAGGAAAGAAACTGGCGGCTGGGAAAAAATGAACACATAGAAACAGCGCATAAAAAGATTCGTGGAAATATAATGCAATATAATGGTGATTTGTAACTATTTGTCGCAAATATGTGATTTGATTAGCATAAAATGTTGGCTCGGCACTCGGCGCAGAAGGAGGATGATCGCGCACCACGACGATGATGGGAAATGGGAATCGAGATTCCGAAGTGGGCCGGAGTGATGGATGCATCTGTTTATGGTTTATTTCTTTATTGCATTAGATGTAGGTAGATGATTGGATTGCCAATCAATTAGGTGACGATCGGTCGAATGTATTCCAAGCCAATATTTTTAGGGACTTTGAAAAAAAAATGTTTTTTAACCGGTTTGCTTGTCCCTTACTAGTTACTCGCAAACGAAACAAACTGAAAACATGCCGTTTATATTTCTGCGGATATTCATACACTCCTAAATGGCACTGAGCAACTACTGCTGAGGCCAACATACTGCAAAGCTGTTTGCCGGACTGCAGCAAAACAAACCGTCATCGAAACGCGCAAATGTAAAATGTATTTATTTTAATTAAAATTTGTTAAAACAACATACAACAAGGCCGATTCATTAGGCGAACGCAGCAACGAATGGCGAATCCCAGAAGAGCTAAGCTGAATGCAGTTCAGTCCGTCCTCCGTCCAGTAAGGCACACGCACATGGCGTCATATGGCATGATGAGTGCTGCCAACTCTCAAAAAGTTGACTCTGACCCGCTGCAGCAAACTGCTTTTGACCGTTTTAGGGCTTGGTGTGTCATAAATATTGATGAACGTGCCCGTGTAGAGAGGACTATTTATGTGTATGAATGGACGCCGAACGGGAGACTCACTTGGCTACCGATCAACCCGGTGCGGTGCAATGCGATGCATTGATGGTGTTGCAACTGTGCGATGGATTATTTCCAGTTCTGTTCGTTTTTTTTTATTTCATTCGTACTTAATTCGTCTCGTACGGATCCAACTACTGTGCCAACTTGGTTGTGCAGCTAAATGCACTTTAAGTTTTCAAGTTATTCAATTAATACACATTATTTGACTTAATCACGCTGTGCGTGAGATGAATGATGATGTATTGTATATCATGTGTGCTGTACAGTTGGGCACGATCTGAAGTTTACTCTCCGAGGGGATGAGATGGGGCGAACAAGGCCGGATGTCTCAACGGACTATCATACAGGTAAGGGTACACAAAGCAGCAGAGTGGGGTATCAATTGCTCAGGCAAAGTCGCCGTTGTCATCGCCAAGTGTGAGAAAACGTCTAATTGTTGGGCTTAAGCTCACATTGAACGGTGTGAATGGCGTAATCTTGCATGATTTATGAGGTTGTTTGCGATTTCGAACGTCTCTTTGTGGATAATGATTATAATTTAACGAGATCATGTAATACATGTTGTATAAAATAATCGTGTGGATGTATTGCGTTATTCAAAAAAGATATAGGGGAAGGAGATGTAACGTTAGCCTAGCTCCTTTATTCGGCCTATGTACCAAATGTGTCATTAATTTAGTGATAATCAACAAAATCATGTTGCTATTAGGATGACCGATGTAATCCGAAGCAATTGAGACAATATTAATCATCTTATAGTTGTTCACTTCCGTGTAATTTTCGATTTCTTGAACTTTTGTGGCATCATGATTTCACTGGTTAAGCTGAAGAGATGATCTGCACGATCTTCAAGTGATCTAAATTTGACTTAATTGAATCGATAAAGCAATATTTTGTTGTATGTTCCCAACTAGGGCCTGGTGTTTCAGTAACGGAGTAAAAAGGTTGTTATTGGTAAAATATCAAATGGACATGTTCATATTCAAGTGGCTCATCCAAACACAAACCGAAGGAACAAAATCATTGTATAGTGAATTATAATGTTTACATTATTGAATGACTGATAAATCATATATGAACATAACTTAACTGTTTCGAGGCAGTTTAATTTAGTTTGTTTGTGAAATGTTGTATTAAGTAAATCGAATACAGCTAGCAATGCCTTAATTCATAAAATTAGAAAAAAACCGTACTAAGACTGCATTTTGTAATAAAACCATCGACAACATCCAAAAATAGACCCAATTTGGGGCCTATGGACCGACATTAAATCCAAATCCCTCGAAAGTTTCTGGCATTATAAAAATAAGTTGTGTAACTTTTCGTGATAAAACTACCAAATGTCTAAGTGTATAACTAGTTGAATCTCGCTCACTACTTAAAAACTTTATGAGTTCTAATAAAAAATGTGATCGATGGTTGCATAAAAGGCTGAGTCAAGGGACACATACCCTATTTGCTAACAATTTTATGGTTCCAATCAGAATTATTCTCTAAAATTGATTGTTACCGGAAAAGCTAAGAATGTACCTTGCGTGATAAATGCCTCTATTTCTAGAATTGCTGAAGTAGCTTAGAAAATGTCAAGAGCTGTTGCAGATAAAGTATGTTTGAACGGGTAGTGACATATTGGTTAAGAGATATGAAAATAGTAAGCCAGAATTGGTAAAAAATAAAACAAAGAAGATCTCTGGCGTTTCATGGATCACTATCTCAAGACACATCTCAAGAAAATCTTAGAAAAATGTACATTAATATAATTTGGCTCTAAATCATCCGGTTCCATTTTCCATTTTAAACAGACATGAGATTTACTATACTAAATAATGCCTACAGTTATGGAAATTGTTATTCAGGGGTTTTTGGGGCCAGATAAGGTTCTAATGATGGTTCGAGATTCCTTCCCCGTCTGGAAGTGGGGAGCTCCTATTCACATGAAAAATACATTTCTGCTTAACTCATGAACTAATCAAGCAAATAAAAACAACTTTAACATGGGGAGGTTTTCGAAGGCAAGAAATGATTCTACGGTGGTGGATTGGGAGAGAGGCTCTCATACATTTTTTTTCCGTCAGCCTATTTCCTCACATAGTGACAATCACCAACGCCAGGGCAACGAACCATTTGGACTCTACCTATCGACTCATGAAGATGACCCGGGACCAACGGCTTTACGTCCCTTCCGAAGGAATACGTGACCAGATTTTTTTCGCCTCAGAAAAACCACCGACGTCGACTGGAATTGAACCCAGACCCACTGAGGTGCCAAGTAGCAGTCACGCTTATCACTACACCACCGACGTCAGTGGCTCTCATACAGATGACACACAAATTTAAACCAAACATGAGAATTATCCCCACTGTTGGCATTAGTTTTTGAGGCTAGAGAAGGTTCTAATGATGATTCGAGATCCCTTCCCTACCTGGATGGGAAAGGGGCTCCCGTACAAATAAAGCACAAGATTCTGCATTACTCGAGAACTAATCAAGCAAATGGAACCAAATTTGTCATGTGGGGATTTTTGGAGGCAGGTTTTTCTTCTCCTTTCTCTGCAGGAGGGAAGAATTCTCATACAAATGAAACAGAAATTTCCACCAAACACGAGAATTATCCAGCCCATTCAGGGTAGGCAGCATATTCTTAAAGGGTGTATTCGATAAAAATGGCACACACATATATACTCATCAAAATTAAACTGATTATCGGATTTTCTTGAAATTTTCAGGGAATGAAGAACTACTAATGAGTTTTGATTTACAACATTTGTTTTATTCAATTTCATCTCCCACCCCGAATGCCCGCACCTTCCTTTTCACTCCACCCATCAAATTTTGTACAACCGATTTTCCCAGTGTTTTTGCTGTTTTTACCCAAATTTTCTTCAATTCTAGCTCTGTTTTTATAGTTTTGGGATGTTTGCGAAGTTCCGTTTTCATAATTGCCCAGAATTTTTCAAATTCCGTTGGCTCGGTACCACTCCAATACGTTTCGAGCGAAGTGGCAGGATGCTAGATCAGGCCAAAACAGAGTTGATCCTTTGTGCTTCTTAATGAATGGCAAGAGACGCTTCTTAAGGCACTCTTCCGTGTAAATCGCACCGTTTATTGTTCCGGAAGTGATGAAGGGAGCACTTATTTCACCACATCCGCAAATCGCCTGCCAGATTAGAAACTTCTTTGCAAATTTCGATAGTTTCTTCTTTCGAACATCCTCCGGAACATCGAACTTCGACTTGGCAACGAAATATTCTTGCCCAGGAAGTTGACGGAAGTCGGCCTTGACGTATGTTTCGTCATCCATCACGATGCAACCGGATTTGGTGGGCAGCTTCGTGTAAAGTTTTCGGGCGCGGGTTTTCGCAGTGATGTTTTGTTTTTCATTCCGGTTTGGGGCTTTTTGCACTTTGTAAACATGTAACCCAGCACGCTTCATGGTTTTCTGCACAAAACCGACTGACACCTTAGACTTTTTAGCGACATCTCGAACTGACATGTTTGGACGGTTCTTGAATTGTTGTACGACTTTCCTGGCCATTTTACTGTCCATTGGACCACTTTTACGACCACTCCCTTCCTTCCTTTGGACACTCAGATGCTCGTTGAAGGTTCTTATTACACGAGACACAGTTGTATTTGTGAGTGCACAAAATTTTCTCATGGACAATTTCTTGTTTCGACGACATGACTGGAACTACTGAATGTATAACTATGAAACTTGGCAGATGTAAATAATACACTATGCATAAGATCTACTCAAATTTCTAAGTTTTTTACTCATACGATTTAAAAGTTACAGAAGATTTTCTGTGTGCCATTTTTATCGAATACACCCTTTAAAGACGTTTGAACCCCTTCTTAGTCAAGAATGGGGGATGCTTGAGCTACTGTCAGTGCAACAATATGCACCAGAATTTAATCTAAGGTTATGCAAGAGAAAATAACGTTCAAACAGACTGGATACGGCGTAGGTCGAAGGTAAAAGTTTTGTCTATGAAATGCTTCAACACAGGAATAAAAATCATGATAAAAACTAACGATCCGAGGGTTAAATCAAGAACACACACCTACGTTTTATTTCGAGAAAACTAACAAACATTAGCAAACCCAAATATTTTATTAAAATTCATTCCTATAAAAAACAATGAAAGCGCCAGTTCTATTAAATTTTCATTTATTGAATTGCCAGCGTAGCAAGGCTAGCATCGGATTTCGCTAATTATTTATAAAACAAGGCTGTATTGAAACTTACATTAACAGATGTATTTTAGTTTTTATTAGTGCAAGTGAATGTTCTGAGATATTGAAAATTTCAACTATTAGCATTTGCATTAGCATTAGTACTGACGTTTGGACACTTTGGGGATTGAGGAATAATTCGTTGAAGACATTGCATGTCACCATGAACGTATACAGTTACTGAACGTTTCTTCGCGCAATAATCTCCACGAAGATGCACCTCAATCGATCACCTAGCTTCTTCCATGCAACCGTTGGATATATAGCTAGGATTTGGTATCCACCTTAAGAAGACACGGGGAACCCACGTAGCCTTCAGTAGATATCAAAGGAAAATGGAAATGAATAATCGGAGAGAATAGTTAAACACAATGTCCTGTTTGGTGTAAAGAACACAAATATCTTTAAAAATGGTCGTGGGGAGCATTCAGTCTAAGAAGGTAAAGTGATGCACCATTTCTCTTCAAATGATATTTATTTATACGTTTCGAAGGTTCTTTAGTTTAAATGGCAAAAAACAACGCCAGTCACGTCCTCGTGGTTCACAGGGAAGTCGGATTTTCTTTGACAGATGTGCAGAAAACAATTCTCGGCATATTTATGGCGAATATTTAACATTCGTGCCGGCGTCGGTGGTGTAGTGGTAAGCGTGACTGTTACTTGGCACCCCAGTGGGTCTGGGTTCAATCCCAGTCGACGTCGGTGGTTTTTCTGAGGCGATAAAATCTTGTCACCTCTTCCTTCGGAAGGGAAGTAAAGCCGTTGGTCTCGGCTCTTATTCATGAGTAAATAGGTAGGGTCCAGATGGTGGAGTCTTCCTGGCGTCGGTGATTGTCACCATTTCCCTGATCTGTCGGAAATCTTACATGCGCTTGAAAATTTGAATCCTTCAAAAGGTGCTGGACCAGACGGCTTACCAGCTATATTTTTAAAATCTCTTTCAAAGGAGCTAGTTGTTTAATTCATCATTGGAGTCCAGCGTTCTTCCTGCTGTTTGGAAAGAATCTTTTTTGATCCCAATTTTTAAAAATGGAAAAAAATCTGATATTAAAAATTATCGTGGGGTTGCTATATTATCAAGCATCCCGAAACTTTTTGAATCTATCAAAATCAAAATATATTTTCGCAGGTGAAGACTTTAATTTCTAATAAACAGCATAGTTTTATTAAAGGGTGATCAACAGCAACTAATTTGATACAATTTGTAACTTTTTCTTTGAACGTAATGGACGAAGGAGATTGTGTGGAAGCGCTATACACCGATTTTAATAAAGCATTTGACAGAGTTGATATTCCACTGTTGCTTTTTAAATTATCCAAAATGGGATTCAATCCTGGGCTACTGAAATGGATTGAGTCTTACTTGACTCAGAGAACGCAAAAAGTAAGATTTGAGGGAAAACTTCCAACTATTGTGAACGTTACTTCGGGCGTGCCACAAGGGTCTCATCTTGGTCCATTATTATTTATTTTATTTATCAATGATATGGAACACATTTTGAGCTTCCTTCATGTTTCAATATATGCAGACGATATGTAACTTTTCATGGAGATATGTGAGACATCGGACCTTGAATTATTTCAACACAAAATTGAAATTTCTACATATGGTGTAAGAAAAATTTGTTAGAACTTAATGTAAAAAAATGCAATTCCATTTCGTTTACCAGAAAACACGCAATATTGCAAAACTCTATTAAACTAGGCCAGAAAACGGTTGAAAGATGCAGTCAAATTAGAGAATTAGGTGTTATACTCGATTCAAAATTAACTTTTGTCGAACATTATAATAATATCATTTATAAAGCAAGCAACATTCTCGAGTTTATCAAAAAGCTTAGCTTGAACTTTAATAATCCATACACCATCAAAACGCTGTACATAACATATGTGAGACCACTTCTTGAATATTCTAGCATAGTTTGGTCTCCATATCAAGATACACATGCAAGCCGTATAGAGCCAGTTCAAAAACAATTTTTGTTATTTTCCCTACGAAAGTTAGGTTGGACGACTTTACCTATGCCGTCTTATGAGTCACGATGTATGTTGATTAATTTAGAGGGGCTTAAAAAAAAGAGAATTTGCAATAATAACCTTCCTGAATGATGTTATTATGCAGAGAGTAAACACACAAGAGATTTAAGAAAATCTGAACTTCTATGCTCCCTCTCGCTTCCTCAGAAATAGACAATTATTTTACATAAACAGTCAAACAACAAACTATGCAAAGAATGGGCCTTTAAATAGGATGATGTCGTATTATAATAAGTATTGCGATTTAGTGGATGTGACAATTAATAAAAAAGAGCTTAGGAAAATTTTCTTTTCACGGTTGGGTAAATTCAGGTATAATGAATTAGACTTTAAGTACTATTTGTAAAACAAAACTGGTCTACATAAGATTGACGCCGAATAAAAATAAATAAATAAAAAATATTAACATTCGTTGGCCTAAGCCTCAATGAACTGCAATTTAGTTTTTAAACGTGAGCCAAAACAGAGGTCGTCGATGAAGTAACAATTCTTAGGAAGTAACGAGACTGTGGATTTTTGTTTAAATGCAATGAGCCGAGTGGACTAGTTGGAAGAATAATTTACAAATCTCTTGTCACGACGGCTATGATCAACGGGAAACAAGTGACAGTTATGATGAAATATAGTAAGAATCTAGCAGAGAATACGAGTGCCAGTTTGTGGAAGGTCCTGAGTCCTCAGCGGCTGAGAAAATGTCGACCAAGTTTTACATGGTGGAGCATTACTCGTTAAAACATGGTCCGATATGGAAGTTACCCATACGAAGATTGGAATTCTATGGTATAGAGATAGAGATAGAGATTGTTTGAAACTGAAATCTGATACTGTAGGAGGCTTACGAAATCGACATTATCCGACTAGGGTAATATCACTGCATATTTGAATATGTATCATAAGAAGAAGACTCACAGTTTATTTATAGAGATGCTTGGTGCGATCCTTTTGAGTACCAACCTGGCTTATTTAAACGATGCCTGGACTACCACCAATCCTTAGTACTTTTGAAATAGGAATATCGAGTCTTTTTGTCGGCCCACGGATCACCATACTTTAAAAGCTCCAGTTTTACGCCCAGTCCCAAAGAACGTTATTATTTTTTGTGTTACAAAGTAAACTACGATATTTAACTTCGTTTCAACTCTTGCAAATTAAAGCTTCACCCCGAATGCAACTATTATCTCCATAAACACAACGAAGATGTTTTCAAGGTAATGCTCTTTGAAATCAATTAAAAAATATTTTACAACATAGAAAATTACGGAAATAACAGCACACGAAAAACACGTCCACCCGGAGTCAGAGCCTACTTCCATTTTCCTGAGATATTGAAAATTTCTACTGTTCCTTATAAAATTGTTGTTTAAAGTTAAAACACACCAGTCTCTATGTTGTATCATATGTTCAAGGAATACATTTCAAATGCATCCTTCACTGCTTGTTATTCGGATAGGACTCATATGCTTTTATAAACTGATCCACTATCAAATGGATAAAAAACTGAAATACATATACATTGCTTGTTATTTTCAAGATCGATAAAATCGATAAAGGTACAATCTTCTCCAAAACCCCTTTGCAAAGCACAAGATCAAGCCTACCCATCACTTCACAATGAAAAAACTAGCCGAGTCAAGTTGAAAATCTACAATAATTGAAAAAAAGGTCGTCAAACAAACAAACAAACTACGCAGCAAATATTCATCACAGATCATTTCGATACGCCTAGCATGGCTGGAAAACACAATCTC
Source organism: Aedes japonicus (assembly GCA_034211315.2). Classification (NCBI taxonomy): domain Eukaryota; kingdom Metazoa; phylum Arthropoda; class Insecta; order Diptera; family Culicidae; genus Aedes; species Aedes japonicus. Next base: position 49,391 of record JASCZW010004152.1, on the reverse strand, counting down.
TCCAACATGCAAATTATCTTAACACACACACTCACACATCTCCTTCAAGTTCCAAACGAAGAACCATAACAATCACTTGACAAATAGAACTGGTTACTTTGTCGCCGAGAGCTCGAAATGCGTGCCACACCTTTTGCAGATAAAGCGGAATAGCTGTATTTTTAGTCATCAACCTTTGACTCCGCCCGTGATCTGCTGTCCCCTTCCCCATGCAGGGGGCCTTCGAGGAGATGAAGGCAGCCCAACCCGCCAGCGACGAATGCAAAGAGAAATGTGCCACGGCTTGTCGCGTGCCATTCCGATCCATTGGCCAGCGTGTACATTTCCGCGCCTATTTATATTAACTGCCGTTGCCGTTTGCTGGCTATTACGGGAATCTACCTGTCACGTTGCCACAATTGACCGGTCGACACCAACCAACGCCCTGTTATCTCTTTCGCCAGCTCTGGTCGAACCCCACGTCACATGCCATCGCGGGTGGGGTCAGGGTTACAGTGGCAAGCTGTCCTTGAAATGAGATTGCTGCTGCTGTTTTGAATAGATTTATCATCCAGCCGTAATTGACAACTGCTGGCTAGTAGATTGACAGCTGATTGAGAAGGAAACCGGTGTGGGGCATGGTAAGTCATGTCGCGTGGGTCATAACTACATCCCGTACACAACTCATGAAAGGCGACCCAATTGAATGCTCATTTTGTTTCGAAAGTGTTTGATTTTTAACACCCAACAACTATAATAAAGCCACGCGAGCTGACGCGACTGACACTGCGGAACCCCTGCTGCGAAAGTGTCAAACCTTTCCAATTCAACATTGAAAATCGCTCTCCGGCTGGAATTGGAAATGCTTGTCTGGAAATCAACAACATACAGTAACGCCAAACGTAAAATAACAGAAATATTATGCAAAATAAAGTACATTTACGACCTTTTGTCGTCAAGACGTTGCCGATGGTTTGGTTGTTGTGGAGGGAGTGTCCGCGTCTGGTGTGATGTTTTTTTTGTGGATTTCAACGATCACCTTATCGAGCGCGACAAAACTTGTCGAGGCGGAGAAAGATCAAATCGTGTGTCGCGCGCAAGATGTTTCTACCTGTTTGCAAAGACACACTCACATCTTACTCAGCCGACATGAGAGCTTGGATTTTATTTGTGGACCAAGTGTACGGGTATAATAGGATGGTAACGGCCAACAGCATTAAACTTGTCCATAAATTTTCGTCAAAACGTTGGAGCTTGAATGAGCTTAGTCAGCAGCATTTACTTGCGGGTATTCAACTTGGCACGTGGAAGAGCCATAATTTTAGCATTTCTTCTTCCTGGTGAACTTGTCGCAGTAAACAGGATTTAGATCTATGTGGGACCTAAATTTTGATAACGTAAAAAAGAACACACTTATCATGTGATATCTCTACCAAGTTCAATGCCAATTTCATTGGTGATTTATAAGGATAAGTACAAGAAATTGCTCGAGAAGTGGCCCGTTGCTGCCTACAGGGTGCGGCAGAAAATAATGCGAAAATTTGTTCTATATCTTTCAAATCTGCCTCTATTTTGATTTTGAGATAAGCACCTCCGTTATCAAAATGTCGTCGAAGGAAGAAAAGCAACGCATCAAATTGTACGTGCATGGCGAAAATCCAAACTACTCTCACTCCAAGTTGGCAAAATTGTTGAATGTGGCTAAATCAACTGTTACCAACGTATTGTAAGTGTTTGGAGAACGTTTTTCGACAGCCAGGAATGCTGGATTGGGGAGAAATCAAAAGTCAGAGGCCACAGCGACGACAAAAAGAGTTTCCCACTGTTTCGAGCGGAACCTCAACCTCTCCGTCCGAGATGTCGCAAAAAAGCTGGAAGTGGTGCCTTCAATCGTGGATAGAGCTTAAAAACGAACTGGACTGTCAACTAACAAGAAAGTGGTGACTCCAAATCGCGACAAAAAACAAAACACGTCGGCCAAAGCACGATCACGAAAGTTGTACACGACGATGCTGACGAAGTTTGATTGTGTGGTACAGGACGATAAAATTTACGTCAAGGCAGACTTTAAACAGCTTCCTGGACAGGAATTTTATACGGCCGGACGGAGAAAGGTGGCAGATATTTTCAACACATTAAACTGTCAAAGTTCGCGAAGAAATATCTGGTGTGGTCTAGAGCATCGTTTACATTGCGACCGGAACCGTCAACAAGGAAAATTATCTGAGCGAGTGCCTACAAAAACGTCTACTGCCTTTCCTGAAGTGACACAATTGTTCCGTTCTATTTTGGCCGGATTTGGCATCTTGCCATTACGGAGAAAAGGCCATGGTATGCTGCCAACAACGTTCAAGTGGTGCCCAAGGACCCCCTCCCAACACACCAGCGCTCCGCCCAATAGAACAATATTGGGTCATCGTCAAGCGGAACTTTAAGAAGACTCAAAAAGCTGTTGTGAACGAGAAACAGTGCAAAGGCAAACTGGCGTTCTGCGGCGAATAAAGTGGACAAGGAGACTGTACAAAATCTTATGGAAGGTGTTAAACGAAAGACCAAGCAATTCGCATTCGGTGAAAAAGGAAGCTAGCTGAATGTTTCTCCGGTGTTCTGTTTTAACTGGACTTGAAAAAGAAAATGAATTTTACTTATTAATATAAACATTGATCGACTTACACATTACTGTTTGAGAATATTTTTAACGGAAAGCTCTATATTTGAGGTGTTTGAAAATGCAATGATGATTGTTATGCAATTTCGAGTATCAAACTTATGCAGGCATTTTTTCTGATTTATTTTACAAAAACGCTTTATTTTTTAAATAATGTTGAAGGAGACCAATTTTATTATTTTGAAGAAATCTGCATGGCTGCGCGAAATATTAATATTTAATTTTTAAGATCATGATTCTCGTAATAACATATTGTTCAATCTCACTTTGAGCCTGGTCAGAAAATTTGTGGATTCCACATCAATTTAAACTCAAAAATAACTATAAATTAGAAGAAAAATTAGTAATCTCCATTTAATTCCATTTATTTCCATTTCTTAGTACGAGACACTGAAGAAGTCTGCACATTGTCGACGAAATACGCGTATCTGTCCAAGATAAGCAAAGGTAGTTGGAATTAAATGGAGATTACTAATTTTTCTTCTAATTTATAATTACAAGTATTCCACTAAACAGCTCAAACCCTCTAGGATTCGAAAATAAGATTAAATTTATACAACTTCTTTGCCATCCAGTTTCACTAACATATGAGTAACTGAAAATCAAAAACGTTTAAACTGAACGTACCCTGAATTAAGTTTCATTCCCATTCATTTATGAAAACTAGTAACGGGGTCTTTGTTTTTCAAGCATTACTAAGTAATTTTTGCCATTTTTACCGAAGGTTATTTTGACAACTGCTCAAGTATAGGTAAAATGTCAATCTTCCTTGCGAAAAATTCAAATGGAATATTATTTCACCAGAAAAAGAGACAGCCCCAATTAGTTTACATAAGCAGGCGTTACTAACATTATGGAATCGTCTTCAGTTTTCCCGAAAGACGTTCATACTCGACTCGCCAACATGTTTAAAAACCATGGCGTCCATCGTGATAACAAGTGGCAATAAGCAATAAGATGGCACCACTGATCCAATAGAGCAGATGTCATCATGTTATTTTTGGTTTTGAATAATTTCACATACATAACCTGGAAATAAAATGCTGTTTGAATACACTCAACCAAATATCCTTATGAATTTCATAAGGTTCAACTTATGATCGATGCTTCGGAATTTCATAAGACTGACTTATGAATGGATTTTGTTTTACACGTTTCAATGATAATTGATACGCAATCACAACAGTGAACAATCAACGAATAACTGCGGTGTGAACGATTTACGTCTATTGTTATTGTTTTATTTTCATGTTCGGTGGGTGGTAAATAGGTTGGTAATATGATGAGTGAATCTGTTAGTTTCCAACTAGCAATAATTTGTCAAGGTGGCGCTAGTATCTAAAGTGATTCATCGTATTTTAATTCGATAATTTACACAAGAATAATGCAAATGGATTTATGAGAATATACGTCTGTCTGCGGTTCTCCCTAGTTTTCAACTGCACACAAGGTAAGAAATCCCGACAGCAAAAACATTTCTTGACCATTACTTGCTCTATGCTAATGCACATTACTTCTAGACAAAATAGTCGAAAGGTCGAAAGTAACATTTGTAAACAATAACATCGAGCGTATTTTTCTGGGATCTGCCTGCTCCCACAAACAAAATAGAACCAGAAACAGATAGAGGGAGTTATAAACTTCCCGTCGGTAGTGGATATAGATGGTAGCAACCTGGAATTTCCAGAAAATTTACGTTTCAAATCATTGTTACATTTGTTACTTCCAACCTTTTGACGATTTTGTCTAGACTTTTGAGCATGCTGCTGGCCTTAACCATAATATTTTCCTCCACTGTGAAAATTTTGCAGGATTTTTTTTAAGATTATACTTTTTTCCGAATTCTTGAAAAAATTGTTCAATATAGATATAAAATTTGAAAACTATTTGAATGCAGAAATAAATTTTGTCCACCGAATCAAATGGGCAATGGCATAAGTTTTCTTCCGTAGATGTAGTTCCACTGATGTTGTGGTTGTGTCAACGAACTGTTATTTGCTCGTTAATCCTCAGTCATGCCCGAGTATGCTCTGTAATATCACAGAGCAGTCTTCTAGGTGCAGCGGAGCGCAGATGTTTGATGAAGTATACACTCTCAAATGAACACTCTCTTGAAGTGCGCACATGCACTCATCAAAATGAACATGAACACGAGCGTAAGCTTTGTACCATGTTCGCAGCGGCGCTCACAGCCGCGCTCAAAACATCTATGTTTGCGCATGGTTCAGCTTCATATCCGAAAGATTGTTTTTATTCCCTTTTGCTCCTTGCGGCGTTCAATACACTCAAACTGTTTTCGGTCGGACAGGGATTTCATCAGAAGCCGCCCGGTTTTCAATCACCCTATAGAGGTTTGATAGCTTTGCACACTTAGAAAACACCGTGTAAATTTATGGCTAGAAGAATGCACATAAATGGAGCGGCCTTTATGATTTAATAATCTGTTGCTTGAAAAATTACATCAATCAAATTAAATTTTGCTTGTAACCCTATTCAGACACATATCAAGTTAATGTAATATTTCAAGTCACACACACTAAAAATTTTGGAAACTACATGACACGCAATTTTAAAATATCACACACTTTAGGTCGACGTTATGGTTTGCTGCTGCATCTTTTATGTTCAATGAAGGGTTTTCAAATTCCATTATGAAAAATTATACAAATCCATCATAATAACATAATATTACACGACCTTCAGATATTATATTGGTTGCTCACCATTGTCCTTTCAAATAACAAGACCATCCATGTAAACTGAAAGAGCCACTCCTCCCTTCTACGCATCATTTGCGCTACAGTTGTATTTCGACTCCAGGGAATCATCGACGTGCAGAAATCTCTTATGCTTCCTGCGGCATTAAACCACACATTTTTAAATCGTTTATCAGTTGCACACCAGTAAGCCGCTGTTGGTTGCCAAATCTAGATCAATCCTCAGATGTAATATTGTTGTCACGCATCAAGGCCAAAACTATGATCTATTTTCTTTTAATATAGTTTCCGCAGAGCTAAAAAGGAGAACAAATCTTTATTACTTATTAGCGCATACCAAATACATGTAATAGTACTCCCTGATTATAACGCTGCATTCAAAATTAACAATCCTGGAAATTCATTTCTTTATGATTTCTTTTCGTTGAAATTTTTTTTCAAGTATAATTTTTAACTAACGAACGTTTACATCGATTTGAAATATTACATCAACTTGATATGTGTCTGAATAGGGTTGCAAGCAAAATTTAATTTGGTTGATATAATTTTCATGCAACAGATTATTAAATCCTAAAGGCCGCTCCATTTATGTGCATTCTTTTAGCCATAAATTTACACGGTGTTTTCTAAGTGTGTAGAGAAAAGATCTCTTGTTTCATGTCCAAAATAATTAAATCGGATAAACAATCAAAAGTTATTTAAAAAACAAGTTTATGATTTTCAACAACATAAGTACTGTATAAATAAATGTGTAAAATAGTCGGTACATGCCAAAAATCAACCCAACAGATAATTGGGAGAGGATCAAATCGCAATAATTTACTTTCCACTCCTAGAGCCTCTCATAGAGATGAGATTTTTTTTGCTTCTGAAAAATTTCATCTCATAAATACTATTCAATAAATGATAAAATTAAGAAAAACTAATCACTGCCAACAACTTTTCAAATTTTAAAACGATTTTAAATTTAAAAATGGAAGGAGAAATCTTTCACATTTTTCTTTTTACTTGCAAAATGAAAAAAATATACATGGCAGCATAGAAATAACAGTTGTACATATATGGTAATATCTACTTATGGACAATATTTTGAATAAAGTGTCAGATTCTTTTGTTCAAAACGATATATTCAACTAATATTGATGATTCAAATATCGATTGAAATATAATTCAAATAGTTTTCATTTGCCATTAAGACGAAGAGATTTCTTTTGGATATCAAAGGATGTAAAACTGATGAACAAAACTTAAATTAAAGCTTCATTTGTTTGTTGCTGTGCACATGTTTAAGAAAACCTTCAAAGTAAAATATTTAGACCTGACGACCTGATGATTTTCTTTATTGGACTTCGGATTTTCATTCTACCCAAAACAGTACGCATAGAAATGCTTTCATTTGCCTATGAAATAAACCTTGTAAACCTGTTTTATCCAATATTTTATACCAACTCGTAAAATTATTCAACTTCATAATATTGTGTGTTAAATTGTTATTATAACAATTTATTGTTACTTGGGCTTATTTGTCTTGGATAGTATTTTATCTACTAAGAAAACTGTGGCAGACATCAAGGAACTTTTTTTTTACATTTGATGATCATGAAAAAGTGTTCAAGATGTAAGATTGAGGAAATTTTATTGTACACTCTTTCGAAAGCATTTGGTAACCCTAAACACGGCCGTTTGGTTTAAATGATTATATGACCTCGAGTGCTCTTAGTTTATCCCAATAAATAGAAGCTCACTCGGCATCGGCACATGGTCGTTTCGGAGCATGTTCCGTATGTTCGATCTTAACGCGTTTTCTAAATTTGCGTGTACGGTTGGCATCAAAACCATTAGGCAGTACACTTATTCTCACTTTCAGACTGTTTCTCAAAACTTATTTCTTCCTATAAGTAAAACTTTATCCAACACGAATCGTTAACACATCAGAATAACTGTTCATAGCAGTACGTATTGAAATATGCAGAGAATGTTACTACGGGATATCATGTTCAACAATCAAAACATTGTCCGTGATAGCAAATTTTCAATCCTTGCCGGAACGCAACATTCTTTAAGATTTTCCCACGCCGATTGATGAATAATGTACGCAGAAATATATTCATCTCTTATTTATAACAGCTTGATTACTTGTGTAAATAAAATGGCCGTCGTAAAAATCTGTAGTTGATAAGAGCAAAAAACTTAAAAATAAATCAATCATGAACTGATCGCGATATTAGTGTCCGGTGTTTTCAATTTTTCGCAACGAAGAGAAGATTAAAATTGTTTTTAGCCTGCGCTGGCTGCCAATTGGTAAGAACATGGAAAGTAATTTTAGACAAATTCAAATCAAACAAACATTCTTAAAATTGAATCGGTCATTTGAGGTCTGCATTTGAATTAAAACCTTCTCGGTCCTGTTAGCATTGGCCTAAATTAAGCCTGCAAAACAAAATTATATGACGTCACCCTTCATTTTCGTTATTTTCAATAGTTTAAAATTGTTGGTGGATAATGTTTGATTGTTGAATTGATACGCGAGAAATATCCCACCGATTGGTGTAAACATCTCGAAAATCTATCTAGCATTTATTAAGTTATATGCGTTTAATTGGTAACGATATTTCGTGACGGTCGCTAATTTTTAGATTTTCAATTGACACCCTACCCTTGCCGTGAGACGTAGTCTACGTCAGAACACAGTCAGCCTTTGCTTCCGCCCGTCGGTGATCGAGCAGAGGCACCAACAACTACGCTTGAACTCGAGTTTTGCGCCTGATGTTCAAACTCAAGTTTGGCACTTGAGCTCGAATCTGAGTGCGAACACCGCGTTCATCTGTTGCTCTCATGTAGCATGATCGTGCTCAATAACACATAAACATGAGAAGAGCTGCGTATTGAATGAACGCGCCACTGGTGAGAGCCAAGCTCAAGCTCAGCGCCGCTCGTGTGTTCGTGAAGACTGTCACAGAGAACAGACATCCAAGTTGGAGTGCCCTCCGTGTGTAAATTTCTGTAACTGCTATTTTAAAATAACATCTCTTTTCCGTTAGTTTTGGTGAATCGTATGTAGATATTATACTTACTTATTACCACAGAGAACAGATATCCAGGCTCAAATATTTTTCCCAATTTACTGTGTAAATTTTTAAAAGCATACCCTTGAAATATCAGCGTTGCCTAGTCAAGGTTTCAACAAACTAAAATTGAGAGAAGGCAAGTGGCGCCATCCAAATTGTCCTTGAGTTAAGACATTTAGATCTATAATAGTAACCATAGCTTTTGGACCATACAAAGTTACGCTACGTATCAACCCTATTCAATGAATATTTTCAAATGCAAAAAAACTTGATGAGATAAACTGGGTTGATCTAGGTTATCCAAACAGTCCTCGAGCTCAGAACATAAGAACAGTTGTAACATTAAGTTTTTGGAGTATGCAAAGGAACCATATGTACTTAACAATATTCATTGAATAGTTTGAAAGGTCAACAGACATAATGCGATATTCTTGGGATATTTTAGGTCATCCAAACTCTCAAGGACAGATCAAGACTTAAGATATAGAATTGTAACAGTAGGTTCTTGGGCTACATAAAGCTACTATATGCATTCATTCATGTTCAATTAATCTTTTCGGAAAGTCAACAGTCATTATTTCATAACTGTTGTGATCCTCTAGGTAATCCAAACTGTCCTGGAGTTTAAAACTTGAAATCTACGGAAGTAACAGTAGTTTTTAGGCTTTTTAGGTTTTTTACAAAGTAACGTCCCGTATTCAAACATATTCAGTAACAATTTTTGAACGTAAAAATACACAAGAAGATAATCTTGAGATGGTAATTCAAACTGTTCTGGCGTTCAGAACATAAAATTTACTGTTGCAAAAGTAAATTTTCAAGCAGGCATGCTGAACGTCGCTGGGTTCGATTCCCGGTGTGGCTTTGGAATTTTTCGTTAAGAAAAATATCCCGACTTCCTGGGCAATAGGGTATAACTGTACTTGCTACACAATCATACTAATGCAAAAGTGGTACTTGGCATTTGAAACTCTTAAGTAATAACTGTGGAAGTGTATTAAGAACACAAAGTGGAGAGCAAACAAGCTTGAAACGCTATGAAAAAAGAAAAAAGAGAGTGACAATAAATATTCAAACATATTGAATTAATGTTCCTAAAGGTCATAAAGCATTATAAAACAATATAACATCTTTAAGTCATCCAAACTATCATTGAGATCAGAACGAAGGACCAACATTTGTAACAAAAGCGTTCTGGGTTATGCAAAACTACGATGTGTATTGAAACATATTCACTAAATATCTTGGAAGAATAATAGACATTTCGTGATAATCTTCGGATGTTTTGGAGTTCAAAACTAAAAATCTATAGCTTTCTGGACTAAATACACTAACAATATTTATTTGACCTAATTATGCGAGTCTTTTTGTGAGTAAACAAATATAATGAGATATTTGTGGATGTTACAGATCACCAAAACTGCCTTTGAGTTCAGAAATTGGGATCTACAGTTGTCACAGTAGCGTCATAATTTCATCTCTCTTCATAGGTGACGAAATGTTTTCAAACACATTCAGTGAGTCTTTGTAGGTCAACAGTCATTATCAGAACAGCTCGGGATGTTCAAGTTCATAAAAACTGACCTTGAGTTAGGATTCAAGATGTTCAGAAGTAATCGTAGTCTTTTGGGCTTGACATAGCTACAATGAATGTTCAAACCAATTACATGAACATTCTGAAACATCCACGGACATCATAGGATGACTTTGGTTGTTTCAGATCATTCAAACTTTCCTTCAAAACTTAGGTCTACAATTGTAACAGTAGCTCATAAACTCTAGAAAGTTAAGTTAAGTTGATTTGGCATATAATATCCCAAGATTATCTAATAATGTGTGTTGATGTTCCAGGACAATCATTGAATATGTTTGAATTCATATCGTAACATTCTATATCGAATAAAGCTACTTTTACAACTGTAGATCTTAAGCTTCAAACTCCAGTTTGGACGACCTAGCACGTCCTACAAAAAAGATTTCCTCCTTTTTTCTATCGTTTCTATGTAATTGAGCACCAAATCAATCAGAATACACCAAGTTGCTTGTATTACAATGCCCGGAAAAAATTAAGACTAGGAAGGATTAATTAAAAACATATTGCATTGTCCAGTCCAAATGGCTTGCATTTAGTTGCCTAGTCCTTCGTCATCATTTCGAACAACTCAATGAGGCAGTACTCTGGTAGTGGTTTTTTTATTTGATCGTTTATTTGTTCTCAGGTGTGTTTAATACTTTGCGGAGCCGATATTCAATATAGTAATTAACTTTGTTTAATTTTTCGATTTTAGTAAAAGTAGGGTGCCAATTACTCGTGGCTAGCTCGAGGTTAGTCACATTGTTTGAAGGCTAGCGGTAACTTATTTAATTGCTGCTCATGGTTGCGACATCTACCAAATCCTCGGTACTCTGTAGTCCTTTTCAGGAATTAAGCAGCAGATAAGTGTTCACAGCTTGCTGGGCAGATACAAGTAGCACGGAAACAAAGGATAATATAACTGGGAAACAATGGTAGAGAATTTACTAGAGTGGAAGGAAGGGAGTAATGACGTTACACTCTTAGATCAGACCAACAAAAGCAATTCGTAAATCGCTTGCATTGGTAGTTTTTTCAGAAAGGATCATGTACCACAAATTCTTCAAAACATTTTTTTTTCTCATCCAAAAAATTAATTCAAAAACTAACATAGTTTATTATTCTACTTTATTTTATTCATAGACATAAATAATCATTCATGGGCCCAGTGGGAAACAAGAGCTGTCGAAAAGTTAGAATTTCCTGTCTTTTTTTACTGTTTTTATTTAAGATTTATTAAGATTTCTTAATATTTTTAAGATATAATTTTATTATATCACATTCGAATTTTCGCCTTTTTGGAGTTTCAATCATCTGGCCATCACGGCAAAGAGAAAAGCGGCTGCATTTCACTATCATATGTATTGTTTGCTGATTCCTTGCAACATCGTGTTATTTCATCATATCATGATCATCACATTTAGATACATACATCCATCGACAAATGGTTGAGATGTTTAGAGGTATATAGCTGCATCTTATTATTAATTAAATATCATTATTGTCTTCACTACGAAAAATAATCATAAGGAATTTTTATCTGCTCCAAGGTTATAAAGAGGGTGATTTCTGGTAGTTAAGATTTGTTACTCTTGTGTAGCATACGTTCATTTTACCCTTCTTACGTCAATAGAAGGGTGTTAAGATCGCTTGAAAACTCGACTTTTTATCCGAGGCCCACAGGGCCGAGTGTCATATACCATTCGACTCAACTCGACGAACTGAGCACATGTGTGTGTCTGTGTGTATGTGTGTGTGTGTGTGTGTGTGTGTGTGTGCGTTACAAATAATGTCACATCGGTTTCTCAGCCATTTGTGAACCGATTTCAGTTCTGTTGACTGCAAATGAAAGCTACAACATTCCTATCCCAAGTAACAATTTTGGTTTTATGAGGGTTCTGAAGAGCATGAATTAGACTTCAAGAATGCTATAAAACCATGATAAAACCAGCAATGTTCACTTGGGATAGAACGCCATTGATTTTTTTCATTCGGACATTTCGTTACGAAGATATGAACGAAACAGTACTTGACGGCCTATTATAATAGTAATCAAACAGTTTAGTCTCCGATTACATACTGAGCTATTTGTGTACCTATTTGAGTTTTGTTGGTGCCAAATCAAAGCTATGAAATCTCCAAATAACTGGTCAAAATTGGTTCATTATGATTGGATAATTCTTCATGGAGATATGACCAAAACAATACCTGAGAAAACATAATTGTGAGATGAAAATACAACTCGTTGCAGTGCAAAACCGAACAAGACCAATCATACCAATCGATGCCGCTTGCATTCTATTGTGTCGCATCTGGTGCGTTGTATAGCACATACAGCGGACTAGCCACACTATGCGACTCTATAGAAATACACTGAAGTTTTTTTACGCGGTCCGCGTAAAAAACCGTGTTATTTCAAAAACGACGTAAAAAAGTCAAGGAAATAAAAATTATATTTCATATTCATATTGAAAGGATATGGTCATAAAAATGTATTGATGGTGGAAAACATGGTTCCAGTAACATTGGCCACCGAATCTGCTACAAATAGATAGAGGTTGTTAATTCAATGTGTGAGCAGAGCAGTCCAGAGTATTGTAGAGAGTTTTCGTTTTCGCAAATTTCTCAGTGTGTCATTCGTCTTCTTTGACATAATCATATTAGTTCCAAATCATGCCGCAGAGATGGCGCTGCAGTCAATCTTTTCTAAATTAGGCGCTTGAGATTTGCCGTCTCCGGCAAAGTTTCTCAGTATGCCATTCGTCGTCTTTTGACATTATCATATTAGTTCCAAATCATGCCGCAAAGCTGGCGCTGCAGTCTATCTTTCTAAATTAAGCGCTAGATATTTGCCGTCAAACCAAAGTCTCCATTTTCTAAAGCAACATAATTTTCAACGAACATGTACTTATTAGCATTCTGAATCCATATCGACTAACATAAACAGGTCATTAAAGACTATTAATGGTAATATTTTAATCACATTGCTGCAAAATACGTTCAGAATTGACAAATAGTTTATTTTATGTATGGCAATATGGAATGTATGGCATATTGATTATTTCTTAATCTTCTTGGAATTTCTGATGAAAATATGTATCCAGTTTAATATTGCTCACATTTGAGTTTGTTATTCTGGTGAAGTGTAAGAAGGGTTCAGTCTCACCATCCGTGGATTAATGCGGGTTTTTTATTAAACACACACACTTGTAAGTGGTCCCACCAGCATCCCAACTGTTGGTTTAAATCGGTCCTCAAACTCGGTAATGCATCGAGTATATTTGTAATCTTCTGAATTAAACCACTCAAACTAATGAGTGGCAGCAACAGCATCCCTACGGTTGATTTAAATTAGTCCTCAAACTTGATGTTTTCAACGTATTCTTGTAATCCACTGAAATAAACCACCCAAACTTTTGAATGGCTCTGACAGCATTCTTAATGTTGGTTTAAATTGGTGCCAAAATTTGAAGAATTTTTAATGTGCATCTCTATACAGAGAATAAATCGGAAACATAGTAAAATATCTTATTCGCTGTCAACGTCAGCTGAATTCAGCACGGCGTTTACCAAAACGGATCCCGCTACAAACCCAACCATTGTATCCAACATTCCAGTGATTTCTCGTGGAAGTGCAAAAGTGTTCCTGGCTTCCAATAAAGCGAATATCACGTCAACATATTCCTACCCATTCCCAATTTGACCTGCATTCGGGCGAGGCCGGTGCCGAAATTGCCTTAGTTTGGGATTGCCAGTTTTTACAGATTGAGAATGTATGCTGGTTCCAAGCCTCGTCTTTTGGTGGTTTGTGTAATAACAGCTAATCTGGCAATAACGGAGTAGCAACCTCGGGTGGTCAATCATGCTCATGCTCATGCTCATGATAGACAATTTTAAAACAAACCGCCGTCAAAACATTCCATATCTGATTTGTGGGGCGCTACATTAAATAGTGAATGCAGATATTAAATGGTTCAAGCCTTATTTATTGACTTCTCATACTATTGATCTTGAAGAACTATCGAAGATTATGCACGGAAACTTTTTTCCTGGGTAACTTACAAGGCTGATCAAGACTACGATGGATAGTGTACAGTGTTTTGTGAAGATATCGGATGCATTATCGGACTCGTTTGAAATATGCAAAGGACTTCTATCAGGCAATGGTCATTCCTTACTTACCTTACCAATCACACTAAGGCCGGCGTGGCCTCTGCTGTACACAGAAGTTGTCTCCATTCTATTCGGTCCATGGCTGTCACTCGCCAGCCTCGCTGTCTGCGGAGGGTCCGCAGGTCGCTTTCTACTTGATCGATCCACCTTGCTCGTTGCGCGCCTCTTCTTCTTGTACCTGTCGGTTCGTTTTCGAGAACCATTTTCACAGGGCGGTCGTCCGACATTCTTACGACATACCCAGCCCATCTTAGTCAACCGATTTTTGCGATGTGTACGATTGGAGGTTCTCCCAGCAACTGATGCAATTCGTGGTTCATTCGCCTCCTCCACGTTCCGTCTTCCATCTGCACTCCACCGTAGATGGTACGCAGCACCTTCCGTTCAAAGACTCCAAGGGCGCGTTGGTCCTCCACTAGCAATGTCTTTGTTTCGTGGCCGTAGAGAATTACCGGTCTAATTAATGAGCCCAGATACACGAACTCGTCTACTACCTCGATTTCATCACCGTCGATCTGAACTCGTGGTTGGTAAATGACTGGACAATGCGTACCATTGGTACTTCGCGTACCTGCCGTTTAAAAATAGATCCTACTGCGATCCTTAGCCTCTTGTCCAGTCACTCCTATCCCTACCTCCCCGTGGTGCCAACTGAGGTATGAGTAACCTGTGCACGATGGTCTCCCGGCGAGACAGGGGGTTGGGGAAGGCCCAACAAGCCACCCTTAAAAAATCAATGTTACAAATAATACAGAAGTTTATACGGACCGGAACAATCGGCAAAGACCTAGGCGACGAATGGTCATTCCTGCTGGTTGTATAATATTGTGCTAGAAATGTTTAAGAAACACGTGGACTTTTACATTCCAGTTAAGAACAAAGGAATCAACACAAAATAATTTCCCTGATTCCTAAAGGAGAAATTTTATTTTATCTTGAAAAAATTCTAATACTCTGTTCTTATCAGTACAGTAATTAAAAATAATGTATTTAAACAGGTTTGTTAAGGACAGGGTTTATGAATAATTATTGAAAACGAAGCATCTTAAGCTTTTGGTTCAATGTTATTCCACCTGGCGGTACTCACGTTTGAAGAAGTGAAATGTATGTAAAAAAAGCTATGTGTAATCTGCATATTTGTTAAAAAAAAAATAACATCAGATAGAATTCAATGTGACGTTTCCTGGGAAGTTAACAATGTGAAACTTCATGCTCTACCCTCCGAATTTAAGGTTTAACACTCTTCATCTGGTAGTATCTCCTGTTAGTATTACCATAAACAGGAAAAAATCCTACAGCCCATCAGCTTTTCGCATTATCTGCGTTCGGAAAGAAAAAAATCCAATTTCACCGTAAGCATCGAAAAACAGGAAATAATTTGAAGAAACTTTATTCCCGTTTGGATTATTTTGATTTTCCATTTTTTCATCCAGCGATCCACCGGCAAAAATGTCTGTATAAGCCCCCGCCTTCTTCGATGAACCTAACGGAGATCAGCTACCTTCAACAACACACCCACAGCGTGTTTTCTGGAGGTGCACCCAGAGAGGAAAGTGTGAGGATAAGGCTGATAGGTTTTCCTTTGCTGAAGCGCGCAATTTCACTCTCTTCGGTTTCACGCGCCTTCATGGTGGAAAAACGCGAAAGGGATAAAGAATTGATTAAATCTCTGATCCTTTCTAATGGAAAAGTGTTTTTCAACTTTTTACCAGCACCAGACCCCCCCATCTTTATTATCGCGCTTTCTTCCTTCCATTTGCAAGCTGTTTGCATGTTCCTTTAAAAAATCCACTTATCCTGAGCACAGTCAGCGGACGTCGGACCAACACTCAGTCCACGTCGAAAGGTGGTTCCGGATGAGAAATCAATTTTATCTACTGTGTAAGTGCACACTTTCAGCGACTTTGGGGATGGATGAGAGAAAAGCCATTGGCGTCGCTGACAACCACACGAAAAAAACATGCCGATACTGCTGATCCTTCTTCCTACGCTCCTGCAAAGAGCTGACGCTTATGGGTTTTGGCGGATCTCGTGAGGTGAGATGAGCAAAAACATCTCCGGCAAAATTCAACTCAAACATCAAAGGCTTGATTGCAAACTCTTTCTTTTCGCTACTGCCGCTGCTGCTGCTGCTGCGAGGCGAATGTTGATGACTGAGTTGAAAAGTTTATCAGCATTGTGATCCGTGATGAAAACGGCTGTAACTTTGAAGTTCGTCTTCGCGGTCGACTTAATCACCGTTTTCCCGAGTTGAATCTTCATCTAAATCCTCCCACCGGAATCATGCATCGTTTCCTTCCTTCTCCAAAAGCAATGAAACTCGCATTTTTATGTGTCATTTTTCCCCAACAAACGGATGTAATCAACAAGAATAAAATTGTTCTCCCTCCGCAACCGATCTATTCCCCCAGCAGCAGAAAAAAAAAGAAATTGGAGTAAACCTCGAACAAAACAACAATCGGACCATCTTAGTTGCGGAAACGGCTACACCCAAACCTTCCGTAAACTGCCAAGCTGATTTAGTATGTATTCCAAAAAAAACTGAACCGGCTGAATGTCATAAAGCTTTGTCAGGGAAAACAAGAAAAATGAGCAACTTGAAAGTGGAGTGCGTTTTCCTCCCGCATCCGACCCCCACGCGTGCTGGATAGTCTTTTACTGTATCATGAAAAAAGGACATCTGCTTCGACAGACACTCGACCGTGCGTCCTCTGTATTGTTCTCACTCTGGCCAGGAGGGACTGGTATTGATTTTTTTTTCTCTTCTATTGTGTGGCTCATGATATTTTTCGTTTGCCTTAGAAGAAATCCTCATGGTGCTCACTCCCGATGATGAGATGCAAAACAACTACTCTCTGTGAGGTAGGTATTATGATATTAACTCGAGAATGATTGTCAAGAGCAATCTCCGTCGCCGGTTGTCGGGGGGATGGCGTAGTCCTCTTGCCAAACGATACAAACCAATGTCGGTTGGTTTCAGCTCGGAACAAATGAAATACTCTAAGCGGTGTAGTATTTATATTACTGGATAAATTTTCAATGGGAATTTCCACATAACTTAGAAGTCTAAGGCAAATCTCTTAAATTTCATTGGCTCCAATCTAGAAAATGGAGAAATTGTTGTTTTTGTCTTCTAAATTTTGGCATCTGATATAATCACTTCTGTTTAATACCAACTAAGATGTTAAGCACAGTTAAAACCTAATAATTTAACATGGAAACCTTATTAAATCACTCCAACTACTACTAAAACTATTTGAACCAACATTGTCGTTGGTTGTTGGACTCGGTACGGAATTTTAAAAATAACTCAAATAAACAAATAATAAATGATGTAGAAGGAGATGTTCGCTCATCACCATGAGGCACCAAGAGTGAACATCAATGTTTTTGGCTAGAATGAAAGATGTGAAGAGAAAGTGTTGAAAGTTCCGTCAGAGTGCGGCAGGTAGGAAATTTAACAGATGTTTTTGAAAATTGAGCGAAAGGGCATGTATCCAATGGTACTCGAACCATGGACGTCAATCTTTGCCTAACATCCCACTGCGGGGTAGGTTGTAGCAACGGAACAAGTCCGCCACCTCAACAGGCAAAAATTGACGCATGGAAAGACGCTCATGTACCACTGAGGCTTGTATAGTTATTCTAGCGACTGTGTCGTACTCTGTTTATTGATGCGCACATGGAGAGGGAACTCTTCCTTTTTGGGTTTGTTTTGGTTCGCACCGACTGACGATCACTAAAGTTTCTCTCAATTTTCAAAAACATCTGTTAAATTTCCTACCTGCCACACTCTGACGGAACTTTCAACACTTTCTCTTCACATCTTTCATTCTAGCCAAAAACATTAATGTTCACTCTTTGTGCCTCTTGGTGATGAGCGAACATCTCCTTCTACATCATAATCGTTACTCCTCGCACGGAGAATAAATAACATAACAATTAATGTACATAATAAATGTTTTATTATTTGGCTTAAATTAGCTGAAACCAAAATGTATCAAATTGCAAACAAAGACAGGAAATTTGTTCTGGCGGCGCTTTCTATGCGATGACCAGTCAATGATCAGTCAGTTAACATATTTTTATTCAAACAGGCTTCCTGTTTTTCTTGGATTGTTTGTATTATTCTGATTTGTTGTAAAATGCAGTAAAAATGGCTACTTTAAGTGTACTTTTCTACTCCGCATCGAGTAAACGATGATAGTTCGTTATACTTCGAGATAAATCAGCTATAAAAAAAATAATACGTGATTATATGAATACTTCATGCCAATACTGCATGCCAATTATTTTACATTCATATATTATCCTAGGTGCTCCTGCTAACTAATTTACATTTCAACCTTATATGCTATCATTTATATCTATTTGTGTTAATATTATTTTTACTTTGCCTCTTCAGAATTTTTTAACGGGATTTATTTTGCCTGCGTGTAAGAATTACAGTTGATTTCTTAAAACTAGTTCTTATCTATAGAGAGAATTGATCATTGCAATTGAAGATTGCAATGAAGAGATTGGAGCGGCAGTAGTAGGCGGGTGCTCCAATCCAGATTGGGTGGTCAGCTTTGACGATGGTTGAAGATAAGACACTGCTGTGTAGCAATCTATCGGTGTGGCTGGAGATTTTGCTGGCGTTGGGGTTGATTGTGCCAACGGTGATGAACCAATGATCTTGTTGAAAACAGCACTTTTTGCTACCTGTTGTTTCGGAATTGTTTTCCAAGCTTCATCTATCATAGGATTCATACACGTTCGGAAAGTTAATCGCTGATTGAGCAAAGATGGATGCTCGATGGAAATTCGTAGATTTTCTTCATCTTTTTTTGATGGAATGTGACCAGGATGGAGAAAAATTCGAAGCAAACTTTCGATTTCAACGACTAGAGGAAGAAAATATACGCTAGAGGAGGTCCAAACCGCCAAGGAGCTGTCACTGCCTGCTCAAACTCTTACGTATAAATATCTATCAGAGAAGTATACCCACCTCAAGGAGCTGTCCGTTGCGAGCTAGAGTAAAGCGGTTCCAAGGCTTCTGACTGCAGTAAACAACGTAGATCTAATCGTTCCGTTGAAAGTACGAGAGGGACTCAGACGAGAAGCAACTGCCGTGAAAACAAGTCTGGGTTGGTGTATCTATGGTGGTAAAGCGAGCAGCGATCAAAGGTCGTCACTTAATTGTCATGAATGTGGGTGCTTATCGGATCAATCTTTGTATGACCTTGTCAAGAATTTCTTTACAAATGAAGAAGTCGGAGTAGAACATTGGACGCCACCCTCATTGGAAACGGAACAGCGTGCTCAGCGCATACTGGAAATAACAACTATGCGAGTCGGCAACAGCTTTGAAACTGGGGCCGTATTTTGGATCTCGAAACGAACGACTTTTTGTACGAACGCTTGTGAGAAAAAGTTCTTCGTTTCGAGTTTCAAAATACGGCCCCTGGTCTACTGTGGAAGTTCGACCACATCGAGCTTCCCGACAGTTACGGCATGGCTCTTCGATGGCTTGAATGTCTGGAAAGGCGAATGAAACGGGACCCGGACCTTAAACAAGCCCTGCAGAAACAATTAAGCGAGTACCAACTAAAGGTCTATGCTCATCGTGCAACCAAAGAGGAGATCGCTAATGCGGATATGTGACGCGTATGGTATTTGCCGCTAGGGACAGTGAGAAACCCACGGAAGCCAGGCAAGGTTCGCATGATTTGGGATGTGTGTGGTGCCTTAATGTCACATTGTAACATGTGCTTAACTCGGGCGAAATAACCCAACACATCGCCCTGATTCGCCTCGCGGCAAAACCAATGTGAATGTGTGTGTGACAACCCCTCAGAGCGAGCTAGCAGCGTTGAAGCCGCCATTATCTCTTTACAGTCAACTAGCAGCTTCTGAGACGGTAAGACGTGCCTTTTTGTTACAAGCGCTGGGTGATTCCTCTGTAGTAATCGGATCTTCACAGGATGCTAGAGAGGCTGTGAACGGGATATCACTCAATTCAGTAAACTGTTGAATGGTCCAGATCAACTGACGTCATTTACAGGTGTGCTATCACGATTCCGCCAGTTCAACATAGGTGTCTCGGTAGAGACAAGGGAATATTTCACCAAATTTACATTCGCAAGGAAGATCGCCACTCGCAGCGGTTCCTTTGGCGAAATAGCCCAGCCGATCAACCAGACGACTATCTCATGGATGTCGCTGCTTTCGGCTCAACGTGTTCCCCAGCGTCAGCTCAATACATTAAAAACAAGAACGCCAGCGAGTTCAACGAGCTATATCCCCGAGCTGTTGAGCTGTAGAGCTGAATCATTAAAGTAGGCGATCGAAATATCGCTACAAATGCGTCTAATACACGAGCATGGTGGATTCGATTTAAGAAACTGGCTGTCCAACAGTTGCGCAGTTTGACCGGTCTGAGTGAAGTGGAGCTCAGAGACAACAAAAGGCTTGCAATCGAAAAACTAAGTGATTATGAGCGGATACTCGGACTCTTATGGGTCACGCACTAAAACGTCTTCAGTTTTTCAACCGATATAAAGAAGGACGTCACTGATTCGATCCACAACATTGAGTCCCCTACGAAAAGACAATTGCTGAAGTGCTTGATGTCGCTTTTTGATCCACTGGGTTTGCTGGGCCTCATCCTTGTACACGGGAAGATTTTGTGACAGGACGTTTGGAAAGCAGGCGTCCATTGGGATGAAAAAGTATATGATGATCTACATCGGAGATGGAGAAAGTGGACAGTCCTATTTATCCTATTTCGCTGTTACTTTTCTGGCGCTACCAAGCAAAGGTACAAGGACCTTCAACTTCACGTGTTCGTTGATGCCAGCGAATCTGCTGCTTACTGTGCGGCAGCGTATTTTCGTACGTTGAGTCCTGAGGGTCGCTCTTCGCAGCGAAGACGAAGGTGAGCCCGCTGAAGCCATAATCAATTCCCCGCTTGGAACTACAGGCCGCAGTTCTTGGAGGTCGACTATCGCAGTTTGTTTAGGACAGTCACACACTGCATATTTCAAAGAAGATGATCTGGAGCGATTCTGCAACCGTTCTTTCCTGGCTACGGGCTGACCACAGGCGATATAAGCAGTTCGTTGCGTGCCGAATTGGGGAATTGTTGACAACAACTAAGGTTGAAAACTGGCGCCTTCCAAGCAGAATCCTGCTGATATTGCAACGAAGTAGGGAAATGGCCCAGATCTATCCGCTGAAAGTGTCTGGTTCACAGGCCCTGCATTTCTACAGTTACCAGCAACTGAATGGCCTAAGCAGCAAACGTCTCTACAACCGACTCTATTCCCACGAAAAGGTATGGATCCCAGGACGCCTGGTAGAACGTGAACGGTATTCTCAACTGAGCCGAGCTATTCGCGCTGTCGCATATGTTGAAAGCAGAGCGCCGTATAATCCGCGAGTAACAGTGGCAAAACTTTTCAGACGAGATGGTACTCATGAGACGCAACCATTCAAAGCCATGGAACGAGCAGCTACCGTTAGACAGAAGCAGCACTCTTTACCAGCTATGTTCATTTCTGGATGAAGAAGGCATCCTTCAAATAGAGAGCAGAATCGTAGCACTTTCAAATATTAAACGGGATACAAAATTTTCGGTGATTCTCCCTGCGAAACATACTTTCACCGCGCTGTTATTGGATAGATACCTACACGGTAGTTCGGAAACCGTAGTAAACGAGATTCGCCAGCGATTCTACATTCCGAGGTTGAGAACAGCAGTAAACAGCGTTGCAAATCGGTGTCAATGGTGCCGAGTGTATAAATGTTCAACGAAAATACCTCGCATGGCACCCTTACCACTAGCGAGAATGGTGTCATTCGTACGGCCGTTTACGTATGTTGGCCTGGACTTCTTAGGACCGTTGACGGTGAAGATCGGGAGAAGCAGTGCAAAACGCTGGGTAGCGTTATTCATGTGCCTAACTATACGGGCGGAACACGTTGAAATCGCTCATAACCTATCTTCGGACTCATGCATCAAGAGCATTCGGCGTTTCATCTGCCGTAGGGGCTCTCCGGCTGAGATATGCACAGATAATGGCACAAACTTCCAGGGCGCCGCTAGATTGCTGAAGGAGCAGATTGAAGAGTTAGCCACTACGTTTACTTGCACTGCAACTAAGTGGGTACACACTTAGAAAATTTTACAGTTTTCCTTAATTTTTTACCGAATTTTCAACAGCTGATCGTTCGGTAGTCCGATTTAACAGATTTCGGTAAAATTTGACAATTTCTGGTAATTTTTTTTACCGGAATACTTGAAAATTTCACCGGAATACGGAAAATTTCACAAAAATCCGGTAAATCGGATTACCGAACGTTCAGCTGTTCAAGGTTCGGTAAAAAACTACCGAATGCTGTAAAATTTTCTAAGTTTGTATTCAACCCTCCAAGTACTCCACACATGGGTGGAGCGTGGGAGTGGATGGTCCGTTCCGTCAAAGCTGCCGTGGAGGTAGCGTACAACAACAATCGTAAGCTAGACGACGAAGCGTTGGAGACGTCCCCTGACCTATCTGCCACTAACTTCCGCTCACACCGAACCACTTCCTGTTAGGAAACTCAAGTGGTATCCGTCAGCCGGTCGTCGAAGCAACGGAGCCTACTGAAGCTCTTCGCTCATCGTGGAGTACATGAAGTACAACAGCAATTTGATATACTCTGGAAGAGGTGGACTATCGAGTACCTCCCGACGTTGACCAAGCGACACAAATGGTGTGGCAAAGTGGCACCGATAACAGAAGGACAGTTGGTACTTGGCGAAGGCAAACGAAACGAATGGGTTAGAGGTCGGGTTGTCCAAGCGATTCAAGGTCGAGCTGTAATACAAATTGCGAGAGGGCTTGTGCGTAGGCCCGTGACCAGACTAGCAGTATTAGAGGTTGGCGAAGATGGTAAAACTGGACCTGGTGGCTAGTGTTACGGGGAAGAGGATGTTGAGATTGGGAACACGTCTCATCATGCTGTCAAGACGACTGACATTAGCAGTCAACACCGCTGTCATGATGACAGTACGGACGGCCGGAAACATAATTGAGAAAAGATCATTTCGCATCAGTATCAAAAGAACCTAAAGAGTGTTAAGATTTGTTGGGTGAAAATCTAGTAAAAAAGGTGTAATATCTTATTTAACTTATTTAAATCTTACAGCTACTTGAAAACTGAAATCCTATTGATGTTAAATGCTGAATACAACTGGTAATTTTATCAAATTTTGTACAAAAAAGTAAGTAAGTTCTATAAAGGAATTTGTAAACTTAGCCTAACCTAAAAATTATATATGCAGAATCCTCGTGTTACCGGTTGATACGGTGAAGATTGCGTTTGAACCGTAATTTGCAAACCGATTTTGTAAGTAGTATTTAATATTCGTTGAAAACTTATAACATAATGGCAATAAATTTAAAGCTAAAGCTTCATTAAAACCTAATCATGGAGCAGTTGTGATACGCTAAACGAAATCGCCATGCAATTATTCACCGCCAAAACGTGCCGGGAAAAAATCTTTAAAAATAAATTTATGAATAGTTTAAGCTGGAGTGTGATTACCGCAAAAAATATATTTTCGGAGGGCCTCAACAAAATGACTGCCACTGCCGCCATTTTGAGAAATTTTGAAGTAAAAAAAAAAATAATAGAATTTAAACAAGTAGCTCTATAAACAAATAAAAACCCCTTAAGGTAGTCAACCTATATCATGAGATAACCCTGGATGTAATAGTGGATTTAAGAGCGTTCTCTCAATTGAAAGTGTTCCTGAAAAGATTGTTTTTTATATATTTTATTTAAATGACTTTTAGCCACCAACCCCGGTGGGACCTTGGTCATATGCTGACAGGGAAGGCTGAGCGTCTGTTCTCCATATTCGGGGCAGCTCAAAACAGCGTCTGTTCTTCATGTTAGGAGCGGCTGATCATCGTCTTTGTGAAAGCGTGGGACTCTAAACAGTGCTGTGCACGATGGTCCTCCGGCGAGACAGGGGGTTGGGGAAGGCCCAAAAGGCCGTGCTTGAAAAATCAATGTTACAAATAATACAGAAGTTAATGCGGACCGGAACAATCGGCAAAGACCTAGGCGACGAATTAAGGGCTACGATTGGAAACTCGGAACATGGAACTGCAAATCGCTCTGCTTCCCTGGCTACGATAGGATAATCTATGACGAACTTCAACCACGTAACTTCGAAGTCGTAGCACTGCAGGAGGTATGCTGGACAGGACATAAGGTATGGAAAAGCGGGCATCGAGTGGCTTCTTTCTTCCAGAGCTGTGGTATCACAAACGAGCTTGGCACCGGCTTTGTAGTGCTGGGCAAAATGCGTCAACGCGTGATTGGATGGTTTCCAATCAACACTAGAATGTGGAAGCTGACAACAGCATCATCAACGTACACTGCCCATACAGAGGGAGACCCGATGACGAAAAAGAAGCGTTCTACGCGCAGCTAGAGCAAGTGTATGATGGCTGCCCGCAGCGGGACGTAAAAGTCGTCATTGGTGACATGAACGCTCTGGTAGGACGGGAGGCTATGTACAGACCGGTTATAAGGCCTAACAGTCTGCATAGAGCTGGGAAGTTCGTCTATTACAATACGGGCAACGAAAGGTTGTCCACAAGGAGGAGTCCTCTCACCACTTATGTGGTCCTTAGTTGTAGACGAGCTTCTAAAAAGCTTAGAGGAAAAAGGTTTCGAGGTTGTAGGTTTTGCAGACGATATAGTCATTATAGTGAGGGGAAAATTTGACAACATCATTTCAGAGAAAGAATGCAAATGGGCCTGTAAAATTTACCCAGTCTTGGTGTATCAAGGGAGGGCCTTAGCATTAATCCAGCAAAAGTAGTAATTGTACCTTTCACTAGGAAAAGGAAGTTTAGTCTAAAAGCGTTCCAGCTAGGAGGATTAAAGATCCATCTTAGTGAACAGGTTAAGTACTTAGGAGTGATACTGGATGCCAAACTGAACTGGAATGCTCACCTGAGTGTGTGATCGGTAAGGGAACCAGTGCTTTCTGGATTTTCTCAAAAACATTTGGCAGAAAATGGGGTCTAAGACCAAAAATGATAATGTGGATTTATACATCCATAATACGTCCTAAAGTATCGTCATGCTTCTCTTGTGTGGTGGCCAAAAACAAAAGAGGCTACTGCACAGAAAAAGCTTACAAAACTTCAACAGCTAGTATCCATTGCTATAACGGGAGCGATGCGCAGCACTCCATCAAATGCGTTGAATGCAATTCTAAACCTGCTGCCGTTGCACGAATACGTGCAACTAGAAGCGGAAAAGAGTATGCTTAGACTTAAACGGTTGAAAACTTTCATGTCTGGTGACTTAGTCGGTCACTTAAGCATTTCACAAAGCTTTCAAAATGGGCCAGTGATGTACATGAATGGAGACTGGATGAAACCTGTGGAAAACCATGACATCCCTTACAACATATGTGAAACGTCACGTATAGATTGGGAAGTCGGAGGTCCCACTGTTCGTCATGGCTCCATAAAATTCTTCACAGATGGCTCAAAAATTGGTACAAAAACGGGAGCAGGAATCTTTGGCCCTGGGGTAGAAATCTAAGTGGCGATGGGAAACTATCCAATGGTTTTCCAAGCGGAGATCTTTGCTATAATAAAATGTGTTAACGTTTGTCTGAAGAGAAAACATAGATATGCAAATGTTTGTATTTTTACAGACAGCCAAGCGGCACTCAAAGCGTTAAGTAATTATAAATGTACATCCAAACTTGTCTGGGAATGCATTCTTTCATTGCGAAAGGTGTGCCAAGAGAACTCGGTAAATTTATACTGGGTTCCGGGACACTGTGGCATTGAAGGCAATGAAAGGGCAGACGAGCTTGCTAAACAAGGTTCAAACGCACAGTTTATTGGCCCAGAACCATTCTGCGGTATATCATACTGTGCCATAAAAATGGAATTAAAATCTTGGGAAGAGCAAAGGGTGATGACCAATTGGTTGGTCACCACAAAGTGTTCTCAAGCGAAAAGGTTTATAATTCCAAATGTTACAATTAGTAAAAAGCTTCTGGAGCTCAATAAGAGAGTTCTTTGTACCTACACGGGCCTAGTAACCGGACATTGCCCGAGTAGATATCATTTGAAAAACATTGGCCAGGTTCAGAATGATATCTGTCGTTTCTGTAACATGGAACGTGAAACCTCGGAACATCTGCTTTGCAGTTGTGGTGCTGTGTACAAGAGCAGACTTAAATTTCTGTACAGTGGCTATATGCAACCTAAAGAAATTTGGACTGCAAATCCTGGTAAGGTGGTGGGTTTTATAAACTCAATTTTGCCTGACTGGGAGACGCGTCTTAGGCTGGTCACTTGACAAATGGTGATCTAGCTTTAAGATGCGAATTAGTATATTAAACAGGGGTATATCACAAAAGTTCAACTCAGTGGACGCAGTGATTCTACGCCCCAACAAAAAAAAAAAAAAAAAAAAACAGTCTGCATACCGTATCGAACGATAATGGCCAACGATGCGTGAACTTTGCGGCCTCCCATGGTTTGGTAGTTCGAAGTACCTTCTCCTCCCGTAAAGACATCCACAAAGCCACTTGGAGATCAAATCGACCATATTCTAATCGACGGGAAATTCTTCTCCGATACCATCAACGTTCGCACTTACCGCAGTGCGAATATAGACTCGGAGTACTACCTAGTTGTAGTATGTATGCGCTCAAAACTCTCGACGGTGTACAACACGCGTCGAACTCGGACGCCACGACCTAACATTGAACTACTACCGAAAACCGGAGTTGCCCAGGAATACAGAAGCAGACCTACCAACGGAAGAGCAGCTTGGCGCTGCTACTCTTGGAGAATGGCTGGAGATAAAGGGTGATACGGTCAAAATTTGGTCAAGGGAAAACGCGTGTAAATCGGTGAAATCGTCTATTTAAAAATCAAATTAAATTTCTTTTTCAAGTTCAATTAGTATAAAATTCAGGAAAAATATTCAGTTAGGCTTCCGCTTTTCCAAATCCGAATTGCCGGGCCTTACGCTTGACCCCTGCCATCAGATTTTTGTACAGCCACCTTGTCCACCTTCTTCGCCGCAGAAAGCCAGTTTGCCTTGAACTGCTGCTCGTCCTTAGCAGTTTTTTTGGTCTTCTTTAGGATCCACTTGACAATAGCCCAGTATTTCTCAATTGGGCGGAGCTCTGGCGTGTTGGGAGGGTTCTTATCCTTGGGAACCACCTGCACGTTGTTGGCGGCGTACCACTCCATGGCCTTTTACCGTAATGGCAAGATGCCAAATCCGGCCAAAACAGTACGGAACAACCGTGTTTCTTCAGGAAAGGCAGCAGACGTTTATTCAAACACTCTTTCACGTAAATTTCTTGGTTGACAGTCTCGGAAGCTATGAAAATGCTGCTTTTCAAGCCACAGGCACAGATGGCTTGCCAAACCAGATATTTCTTTGCGAACTTTGACAGTTTCGTGTGCTTGAAAATATCTGCTACCTTTCCCTTCCTTTTGCCGTATAAAACTCCTGTCCCGGAAGCTGCTTGTAGTCGGCTTTGACGTAGGTTTCGTCGTCCATTACCACGCAGTCAAACTTCGTCAGCATCGTCGTGTACAGCCTCCGGGATCGCGCTTTGGCCGTCGTATTGGTTTATCATCGCGATTTGGAGTCACTACCTTCTTGTAAGTCGATAGTCCGGCTCGTTTTTTGGCTCGATGCACGGTTGTAGACGATACACCCAGCTTATTTGCGGCATCTCGGAGAGATAGGTTAGGGTTTCGCTTGAAACTACCGGCAACTCTCTTTGTCGTCTCAGCGGCTTCCGGTTTTCGATTTCCCCCCGATCCAGACTTCCTGGCTGTCGACAAACGTTCCCCAAACACTTTAATTAAATTTGTAACGGTTGATTTGGCAACTTTTAGCGATTTTGCCAACTTTGCGTGCGAGTAGCTCGGATTTTCGCGATGCGCGAGGAAAATTTTGATACGCTGCTCTTCTTGCTTGGACGGCAACTGAAGAGTGAATTCCAAAATCAAAATAGGAGCAACATTCTACACACACACACCTTCAAAATGAGGGGTGTTCAGGTTTTTTAAATGCAAAATTGAAAGAAATACGTCAAGTTGATATTGACCAAATTTTGACCGTATCGCCCTTTATATCCAAACCGCCATTGGTAGCACTGCATTAGTGACACTAGGTACTTCTGCACCGAATCAAAAAAATGACTGGTTTGATGGCGAATGCAAGCAGTTAGTAGAGGAGAAGAATGCAGCACGGGCGAGAATGCTGCAACACCGTACGAGAGACAAAATTCTATTCTTCGAAGGAAAAAGCACCAGAGGGAAGATCGAGACCGCGAAGAAATGGAAGCACTGTACCATGCTAACGATACACGCAAATTCTATGAGACGTTGAACAGCTCGCGCAAAGGCTACGTACCACAAGCTGGTACGTGCAGAGACCTGAATGGCAACCTTCTCACAGGAGAGTGGGAGGTGATTGAAAGTTGGAAGCAGTACTTCGACGAGCACCTGAACGGTAATGTTACAGCGAACGAAAGTGGCTCGGTAATAAATCTAGGAACACGTGCAGAAGATGACAGGACCCCGACCTCAACCTTTCAGGAAGTTGAGGAGGAAATTGGTCGGTTGAAAAACACCAAAGCCAACTCCCAAGCGAGCTATTGAAATACGGTGGTGAATCACTGCCATTATCGTGCGATCACGCTACTGAGCGCTGCCTACAAGTTGCTCTCCCAAATGTTATGCCGCCGCCTGTCACCACTTGCAAAGGAGTTCGTGGGGCAATACCAAACGGGATTCATGGGTGCCCGCGCTACTACGGACCAGATTTTCGCGATTCAGCAAGTGCTGCAGAAATGTCGCGAATACAAAGTGCCCACACATCATCTTATCATCGATTTCAAATAAGCGTATGATACAATCGATCATCGATCATGCACGAATATGGATTTCCAGAAAAACTGACGCGGTTGATCCAAACAACGCTGGATCGAGTGGTGTGTGTCGTCTGAGTATCAGGGACGCTCACGAGTCCCTTCGAATCTCGGAGAGGGTTACGGCAAGGTGATGCATTGTCGTGTTTGTTGTTTAACATTGCACTGAAGGTGTGATTCGAAGAGCTGGGATAGACACGAGTGGCACGATCTTCAGGAAGTTTGTACAACTATTTGACTTCGCCGACGACGTCAATATCGTAGCACGTAACTTTGAGACAATGGCGGAAACGTACATCAGACTTAAGGCTGAAGCTGGTAAGATTGGGCTTATGATTAATGCGTTGAAAACAAAATAAATGAAGGGAAGAGGCTCACGAGAAGACAATGTTAGCCTCCTACCACGAGTTCAGATCGAAAGTGATGAAATCGAGGTAGTAGACAAATTCGTGTATCTGGGCTCATTGGTGACCGCCGATAACGACACCAGCAGAGAAATACAAAATCACATTATGGCTGGCAATCGTGCCTACTTTGGACTCCGAAGGATGCTAAGATAGAACAAAGTTCGCCGAACCACAAAGTTGACCATCTACAAGACATTAATTAGACCGGTAGTTCTCTACGGCCACGAAACATGGACATTGCAAGTGGAGGACCAAGGCGCCATTGGAGTCTTTGGACGGAAGGTGCTGCGTACCATCTACGGTGGAGTGCAAATCGAAGGTGGAACGGGGAGGAGGCGAATGAACCACGAATTGCACCAGTTGCTGGGAGAACCTCCAATCGTACACATCGCAAAAATCGCTTGACTACGATGGGCTGGACATGTCGTAAGAATGTCGGACGACAGCTCTGTGAAAATGGTTCTCGAAAATGAACCGACACGTACAGGAAGAAAAGACGCGTAACGAGCAAGGTGGATCGATCAAGTAGAAGGCGACCAGCAGACCCTCCGCAGACTGCGAGGCTGGTGAGGTACAGCCACGGACCGATTACAATGGAAACAACTTCTTTGTACAGCAGAGGCCACGCCGGCCTTAGTCTGATTGCAACAGCAACAGAGAATGCTGTTCAGCTAAGAAAGCACCTCAAACGAACCAACACACTCAACAAAACCAAAATAACAAAAGACATTTAAATTCGAATTTTTTTTTCTTCTCTAATACCGCCGCAGATTTATTGTTAGAGTATTGTGTTGTAAAATGACGATTGAGTTCAATTTGATGATTGTTTTTTAAGAAATTTTTTTTTTTCAAAAACACCTACTACCAACACACTTAGAAAATCTTACAGAATTCGATAACTTTTTACCAAACTTTCAACAGCTGAACGTTCGGTTATCCAATTTAACGGATTTTGGTAAAATTTTACATTTTTCCGGTAATTATTTTACAGATAACTGTAATATTTTACCGAAATCCGGTAAATCGAATTCACGAACGTTCAGCTGTTGAAAGTTTGGTAAAAAATTACCGAATACAGTAAAATTTTCTAAGTGTGTAGTCTCCAATGCAAATCTTCTTCTTGAAAACCGGAATACTTGCCATATGAACGAGATGGGTTATGCTATGATTTTACTCGAAGCGTTGATTCCATGCTTTTGTACTTCTTTGTTTCCTACAATCTTATCTGAACGTAAAAGACTCTGATTAGCTCATCTGGAACTCAATTTGAACTACAAATTGATCAAGTTTATTTTGATGAGTAACAGTCTCATTTTCCGCATACAATTTAGCTAACAGTTTTTTACGATGGTGATAAAATTAGCCGTTATTTTTTATTGTTATTGCTCTTCAAAATGTAAACAATTTTGTTGACTCAGAACTTTTCGTGTACTTCATAGAGAAGAAAAGAAGTTCAACATAGACGTATTGTGAACTTTTGCGCTGAATTAAAGTACGATTGGTACTTTGATTCAACTTTATGTTAGTGACTTTTTAAATCAGTTTAAATCAAGTTCTCAACTAACAACATATGAACTTGTTGGTTGAGCTGAATAGCAACCATCAACTTTTCTTGAACTTTTAAGTTTGTTTTAAATATTAATGACACTGAGGTCTGCCTGTATTTGAAGTGTCTTGTTATTCAGCAAAAAAGTTCCATGGAACTAAATTTCAATTAAATGTGTACTTCTAAGTTCTCATCTCAAGTAAACTTCGAATTTTTGATTGCTGGGACACTATATATCAATCTTATGTTCATAACATTTTATGCGAGCGGCCCTTGCGAGCGGCCTTCCGGCAGTTAACCGGAACATTCGCCATGGCTGACGAAAACATGCGTCTAGGCATGTTTTTGAGTTCTTTCTTCGTTTTATTTATCAATTTCTTCTCAGTTTTTGCGACAATACTGTTGGAGTGAATCTTACGCTTCAGGTTGGCCCAACCTCGATGGGACGCAACTGGGGGACGTTGGGCGGGTTCACCGACTTGGGTACCGCTTCGAGATTCAGCCGTTGCATCTCCTCCAACGATCGCTTCGAGTAGCGGGACGACGGCAGATCCGGCCAGAACACCGCGTCTTCGCCCTTATGGTATTTCTTGATGAACGACGCAACTTCCGGCAGGAATTTCGTACTATACATTTTCCCGTTCACGGCCAGTCCGGAGCGAAAAAAAAGAGCGGCTTTGACATCACCTTCTCGCTGATTGTCAGGCATAGCAGCACCTTCTTGCGGAACCTGGGGTGTGGAATGAACTTCACCTCGGAGCTCACTTCCTTCGTGGGGGGAGTAAAATACGAAGTGCCTTGCCAGTCGTTGTAATACAGGGTGAGATAGGTCTTGTCGTCCATCACCACCGCCACGTCGCGATTCACCGGGAAAATCGTGTTGACCATCTTATTCAGCCACTGCCACTGCGTCATTGCCTGCAGCTCCGAAACCAGTGGACGTGACTTTCGCTTTCTGACGTGTATGTTCATGTTCGCCAGGTACTTTTTCACTGTTTGGCCGGTGGAACTGATCTTTCGGCCAAGCGCACTCAGCGATGTAGCCTCTTTTCCCTCGGTCTTCCTCTTCAGCATCCTTTGGAGCTTCTTGTCGCTCAGGATTGTCGGCCGTCCGGAACCAGGCTTTTTTTCGATGCTCTGATTGTTGTCTAATAGTGCCAAAAAGTTGTAGCTGCCGGAACGGGCGTATCCGGCGTCCACTAAGTCCATTCTTTGAACGCGCACACTTCTGAACGGAGTTGCTACACTGTTTTTGTCATCACGGTTAGAGTTCAACTGACAGAACTGTCAAATTTTGTCTGCTGACTCATGGGTTACTATGATTGATGCTGCATGGATAGTTTTGTCAGTGCGGATGAAGGTAAACTCATGGAAAATCGGCAATATTCGTCCATTTGATTAATACAAACGTTATAGACTTCTCTTAGGATTCACCTAGTATGACGAAATATAGATCCTATCTCAATCAATCTATTTTTCCCTTGCCAAAGTCTTTAACTTGTTGATAATGTCTAACGACGCTGTGACGCTCAAATATATAATACGGCTTAGCTTTAATCACACACACACATTCCAAAACAGAGTCTCGCAATAGCTTCCGTCCCGTTGGTGCAATTATTCTTTTCGCTCGCCGTTTTCCTCTGTGCAAGAAACAAGTAACAAAAGTAACTACCTACGAACCAATGCAATAAATAATTGCCCCACTCGGTTTCGTGGGTAGACGCAATTCAAACCTGCCGATATCGATGGCGGCTGACGGGGTGAGCACATCTGGTCCTTTGGCGATCGGCACCGACAGGAGTCCACCGTCGACGATCGCATGTTAGACAGACGGACAGCCAGACAGGCACTTCACTACTTACCGAAAGACCTACTTACTTACTCGCGCTTGTTTGTTTTTGCGCAGACATTCTTCGTATTTTTTTTCTTTCTTTCTTTTAAGTTAGAAAAAGGTACCCTTGGTCCCGGTTGGTTCTCGATTGTCTCTGGATCGATCGAGTTTGATCTAACGCCGAAGGCCGGTGTGGTTGATTTGCGAGGCGCGTTTAGGTTCATGTTTGGAAAACTTCAATTGCTGCTTATTGTATGTCTAATCGCATTTCCTTTATCGGGTAATAAATTGTGTTGGCTGGTTGCAAGGGGAGATCGGTTTATAAACGTATTTTTTTGTTTCTTAACTGGTTCGCTTTGGGCCTATGCGAATTGAATTAGTTTTTTTTTTAAGAGAAGAAAATTGACTTTTTAAACTGAAACTAACTGGTTTCTTGAATGAGGAAAAAAGTTCCAATCTAGTTCGATGCAATTCGCTCCAGAATAGAGTATAATGTTTCTTGCAGCTGACTTTTTATCAGTGTCGGTCTAACTGAAAACGACTGATATTTTAATGAAATTCCTTGCTGAGCTACGAAAACCGTACAGCAAATATTCCTTCCATCACAGCACAATTAATGCGAACCCTTCATGATAAATCACATCAGCGTGTTTAACCCTCTTTCAGTGACAAAACCCAGAGCCCCTTTGCCACAATTTCCGATCGAAGCGATCGGAAATCCAAGTTCAAAGTGATTGGGAATTAATCTGTTTGTTTACGACTTCAACATGCAACAAGGGGTGTACCGGAGCTCATCGGTGAGTGAATTTACGGTAAACCACATCAGGAAAACTTTCATAAAAAGCCGGGCGTGTAAGTTCCCAATTGATCGGAACCATTGTTGCTAGTAACACCATCAATGATGCTGCCTGAATGTGGATTGTTGTGTAAATACTGTTCAATACAAGACAGATTATCCCGTTCAATGTTCGAGAATCAATCAATGAATGGAATTGTGGTGGCTTTGCAGAAGCAGTGTACAATCGACTTACGCTGAAAAGGAAGTAAGTACTATTAAGGGTTCAGATGTCTCAAAACAAATGTTACCAACAACGGAACGCACAATTAGACCAATCCACTATCATTATCTAGAAGGACAATCCCTTGTTCTTATCTATAGAATCATTAATAATTATGATTAAATAAAAACACAAGAAAACCCATCAAGTGACGGCTACCTCGCGCGACAAGGATCCCCCGAGGTCACGTCCAGGTTCTGTCTGCATCACTTCCGTTTGCACGTCTTTCAACATCCCCCCTCTCCAGCCCACTCGCACGCCCTTTTCCCCTCACATGCACCCTATGGTGGGGCAGCTTCTAGTGATTGCAACTAACTGCTGCTGGAAGTTCCATCGAAAAGGAAAGTGATGTGTGGTGTTCCCGAAGTTGCTGCACTCACTTACCGCAAATAACAATAACAGTCAGCGCAATTGGGCACGCCATGTGCTGCTGCTGCTGCCAGCGACGTCGTCATCATTGCCACCGCGCCAATTCCAATTGATCGTTGTTTTTCTTCGGTGCAAAACATTGCAAACACGGCGAAAATCGAAGGGTTCTCAATGAAGGTATTTACCACTTTAGGTACCGTCTCGGAGCGACCGAGGTAACAATTGAACTTCACTCCATTCACATCATCCATGTTTGAAATTGCCGCCCCTTTTTCGGCTCGAACAACCACCGAGACGGAGAAAAATATCGGAACCGGGTGATTCGACTGGAAAACAAGGGGGCTGCTCAGCTCAAGTAGGTATTCTATGCTTCTAAGCAATTTTTAAATTGCATTTTAGGTCCGGTGTGGCCGCAGACGACGAGAACGGAAAGGACTGTGTGGAAGAATTTGCGCGCAATTAGAAAATTGCTTCCCGATGCAAGCTCAATGAAATGAATATAAAACAATAAAAAGGAGAAAAAAACAAAACGCTGCAACCAGTGAAACGGGAATTACTGGGTAATGAAGTATTGTTTCCGGTCTGTGCGAAATGTGTCGCTTCTCCGCTGACTGACGACTGGTTGCCGAGGAGGCGAGATCTGCTGATAGCGCGACGACGTCGAATTTGTTGGCCAGATGTTCTCGGAGTTCGATTCAATCGTTGGAGAGTCTAGACGGAGCAGCCATCCGATCCATTGACAGGGTCTAATTAACTGGAAGTGTTAAGCTCACTGACGTTGATGTCTAATCATCGGCACTTGAGAATTCGTTATCACTTCCTGTGAGAACATCGATTGTTTGTTTGTTGTTGTGTTTTATTATTATTATTATTAGTTTGAAGTCTTTAGAATTTGCATTTCCAACGTTTGGTTTGATGGCGAGAAACGAATTGGAAAATGATCCATTATTGTCTCAAGAGCTTCTCAATTGTTTGAAAAACTACAAGGTACAGCCCCATTGAGTAGTTAGAAATGATAATGTAGGACTACGCAACTAAATGTAAGCCATTTGGGTTTTCCCAGGCGTTGTAATACAAGCAAGTTGGTGTATTCTGATTGATTTGGTGCTAAATAACATAGAAACGATTGAAAAAAGTAGGGACGTGCTAGGTAGTCCAAACTGTCCGGGAGTTTAGAACAAAAGATCTACAGTTGTAACAGTAGCTTTATCCACTATAGGATATAATGATATGTACTCAAACTTATTAAATGAATGTCCTGGAAGACCAACAGACATAATAACCTGATAAAATAGATAATCTAGGGATATTCACGCCAGAAAAACTAACTTAACTTTCTATGGCCCATGAAGCTACTGTTACAGTCGTAGACCTTAAGTTTTTAAGGACAGTTTCAATGACCTGAAACTTATCTCAGGTTATCCTACAATGTCTGTGGACGTTTCAAAATATTCATTAAAAATGTTTGAAAATGTATCGTATCGTATGTACATCTCAAAAGGCTACGAATACTTCTGTATATTTTATGTTCTGAGCTTAAGGTCAGTTTTTATGAACTTGAACATCTCAAAATACACTGATAATGACTGATGACATTGCGAAAGAATAATTGAGTGTGTCTGAATACATTTTGTACGAGCGCGATACTCAACCCTAATATCAAAGTTTTTAAAAAAGAAAATGAACTGTATTTATTGCACTATCTTAGGATAATAAGCGATAATCGAAATATACAGAAGTTGAAAAAGTATAGTCGAAGAGTGCAGACGTCCGTAGTTTAAACGCATCTGACTACCGTATTGGAATCCGGTAAACTCCACCTTAGGGACTCCGAGCAACCCACCTCCGGAGACACGGCAAGCGAGCATTGGGCTCGTACACCTTTCGTCGTCGACTTTTATAGTCTACCCAGCTACTGTTAGGACTGTAGGTCCTAACTTCTGAGCTCAACGGCATTTTTGGTGACCTGGAACATCCCTAGATTTCTCATTATATTTGTTCACCTTCCAAAAGACTCACTCAATTTGGTCAAATACATGTTGTTGCTTTGTTTAGTCTAGACAATGTAACAACATGTATTGCTGTAGCTACAGCCTTAGATTTTTAGTTTTAAACTTCAGGATTGTTTGGATAACTTGGCACATCCGAAGATTATCTCGAAATGTCTGTTGTTCATTTAAGATATTTCGTGAATATGTTTCATTACACATCGCAGCTTTGCATAGCCCAGAAAGCTTTTGTTACAACTTTAGGTCCTACGTTCTGGTCTCAAGAATAGTCTGAATGACGTAGCAGATGTCACCTTATAATGTTTGTTGACCTTTAAGAATGTTAATTGCATGTTTATTGTAATCGTATTACCTTAAAATTACCGTAACAACTGTAAATCTTGAGTTCTGAACGCCAGAACAGGTTGGATGACCTTGACCATCTCAAGATTATCTTCTTGTGTATTTTTACGCTCGAAAATATTCACTGAATATGCTTGAATACGTGATGTTACTTTCTGTAGCCTAAAAAGCGACTAATACAAGCGTAGATTTCAAGTAAACTCCAGGACAGTTTGAATTACCTAGAGGGCCACAAAGTGATAAAATAATGATTGTTGACTTGAGACTCATTTAATATGTTGAATACAAATAGTAATTGTTACAACTGTAGATCTTATGTTTTGAACTTAAGGACAGTTTGGATTACCTGGGTTGAGATATCCCATTGTCGCATTACGTCTGCTAACATTCCACACTATTCAAAGAACATTTTTAAATACATATTGTCCCTTTGCATAGCCCAAAAACCTACTTTTAAAATTGTATATTTTATGTTCTGAACTCAAGAACAGTTGAGATAAACTAGATCATCCCAGCTCATTCCATAACGTGTTTTTTTTACATTCGAAAATATTCACTGAATATGGTTGCATACGTAGCGTAACTTTGTGTAGTCCAAAAAGCTATAGTTACAACTGTAGACCTTAGGTTCTGAGCTCAAGGACAGTTTGGATAACCTAGAAGATCACAAAATTATCAAATAATCGCTTTTGACCTTTCAAAAGGTTCTTTCAATATTTTTGAATACTTATCGTAACCTTATATAGTCTTAAAAGCTACTGTTACAACTGTAGATGTAAAGTTCTGAACTCACATTTAGGATAACCAAAAAATACCCCAGAAAGATACGAAAAGAAATGAAATTTATGAATATAATTTAATAACACATATGTGTATGATTAAGGCATTTATTGTTTCTTCTTGAACTTTTTCGTATTCAAGAATTTCTAGTCGTCGATTATGCCTTAAGGTGTGGCCCATTTAGTATTGGAACCAACATTTTTAATTCTTACAGCGACCGTAGTGGTCGAATTTGTAAACTATGACATCTTATGTGTTCCCTGTAACAATAACAAAATCAGGAGTTTTTATTCGCGGTGAAGTTCAAACGTGTTTCAGAGAACTACAAAATGGAAAAAGAAAGCAGAAAAATAATTGTGCGCAATCATTTGGAAAACCCATCGTGGTCTGGGCCAAAACTTGCTATAGTGTTTGTTTTACCCCAAATTTCGTGTGGCGTGTTTTGAAAAAGTACTGAGAAACTTTGTCGACGGATCACAAGCCTCAAAGCAAGCGTCGGGCGAGTACTGTCAACCGTCAACTGCGGAACGAAGTCATCAAGAACGCAAACCCCAACATCTCAGACCGCGATTTGGCCAAAAAGTTTCGCGCCGCACGCAGTACCGTGCAACGAGGATGAAGAGGAAAATGAATGGTCGTCAAAAGCATCAATGAATTGAGAATCAAGTGGAATAAGATTGCCAAAACAATGGATGAGAATAATGTGCGCCGGTTGATGAAACGTATTCCGGGAATAATCCGTAAATTTCTTCGAAATCAAGATGATAATTTTTTTTTGTATTTTCTCTCCAAAGTTCACATAAAGTCGAACATTTTAGTTAAAACAGTATTTTGTTAATGTATATCCGAAATATGCGCAATAGTCTGTGTTCCAATTCCTACTGGACCACACCTTATGTGTACTAAAAATAAATGAAAATCTAGTCTAAAGCTAACCACTACACGTGTATCCGTAATTGAGACGTTTGTTTCCGTTGGAGGTATTGAAATTTCCTGCAATATCTTTATTTTTAGTAACTCACGAGGTGTAATTGCTTGTGTATCGCTTTTCTTGCATACTTAACATTCCAGACTAGTTGTAGAGAGTGGCCGCCATGGACAAAGTTTAGATATTAGAAGATATTGCCGAAGAGACGGCGCTGCAGTCTATCTTTACCATATGACACTCTAGAAAGTTGCCGTCGGCAAAGTTTCTCGGTATGTCATATGTCGTCTTTGGATGAAGCTCTAGATAGTTTCCGTTTTCTGCAAAGTTTAGTAGAATGTCATTTGTCATCTTTTGACAACATCATAATAGTTCATGATCTTGCCGCAAAGATGGTCCTGCAGTTTATCTCTGTTAAATGAAGCTCTAGAGAGTTGCCTTTTTCGGCAAAGTTTCTCATTGTGACATTTGTCGTCTTTTGACGTAATCATATTAGGGTAACGGGATGTAATGTTAGCCAAGCTCCTTCATTCGGCCTATGTACCAAAAATGTCATTATTTCGGCGATAATTAACAAAATCATATTGCTATCAAGATGATCGATTTATTTCAAAGCAATTAAGACAAATTTAATCAATTTATAGTTGTTAACTTCCGCGTAATTTTCGATTTCCTCAACTTTACTGGTTAAGCTGAGCAGGTTTTCTACACGATTTTCAAATGATCTAAATTTGCCGAAATTGAAACTTTAAACCTAATAATGCAGCCGAGATGTACAGAAAATAGTCACACGTTATAAACTAACAGGTCACGCAGGTAAAATAACAATGATTCAACATAAAAACCATAGACCCAATGTTAGGAACATATTTTTAACTAGGTTTCCAACCTTAGCCCGTTGTATGGAAA
This sequence comes from Aedes japonicus, assembly GCA_034211315.2. Lineage (NCBI taxonomy): Eukaryota > Metazoa > Arthropoda > Insecta > Diptera > Culicidae > Aedes > Aedes japonicus. The sequence goes on along the minus strand of JASCZW010004152.1, from coordinate 10,066 downwards.
GTGTAGTAAAAAGGTTGTTATTGGTAACATTTACAATAAAAATGTCTGGGCTTCGGTTGAATGTTTTTCATATGGCCCATCTGAACACAAACATAGGTATTAAAATCTGTGTATAGTAAATTATAACGTTTTGATTACCGAATGGCTGCTAAAACATATGTTAACATCACTTAAGTGTTTCTTAGCAGTTTAAGTATAGTTTGATTTGTAAAATTGTTTGTAAGGTAGAGCAAATATAATTGGCAACGCATTGAATCAGGAAATCATAAAAAATAATCATACATAGACAACATTAAATAACAAATCTATCGAATAGGACGAACTTGCATCCATGATTAGACCCAATTTGGTACCCACAGACCGACATTGCATCCATATCCCTCTAAAGTTTCTGACTTTATAAAATTAGTTGTGTAACTTTTCGCGATACATGTAACCAGATGGCTTATTAAACATACCTTAGCAAGTGTACAGCTAGTTATATTTTGCTTCCTGCTCAAATACCTTATGAGTTATAATAAAAAATGTAATCGATTGTTGCATATTAGGCTGAGTTAAGAGACACATACCCTAGTTCCAGATCTTTCAGCAGAGATGGAGCTGTAGTCTATGTTTGTCAAATGAAGCTTGAGAGATTTGACGTCTTAGGCATAGTTTTTCGGTCGTTTTTTTTTTCATTATCATTATTTCAACAATATGTAGTTCTAGAGAGATGCAATTTTCAGCAAAGTTATTGAATATGTCGAAGATCATCTTATTTGTTGTCTATGTTCAGTATGAAATATGAAAGCATTCCACATTATCATATTTGCTGCAGATTGTGCTACAGAAAAGTAGTCTACAAGAGACAAATGAAGTTCTAGGGAGATACCGTTTTCCGCGAAGTTATTGAATGTGTTGAAGACCGTGATTTAACATTACAGGAAACCAGAGTCTATCAATAGCCTAATTATATAATGTCAAAAGACGACAAATGGCATGATGATGGATTATGTACGATATGTACCACCACCCATTGTAACACGGAAACTAAGTCCGACAGCAATGGGCTCTTCTCTCTGTTAGACTTGATCAAGCTTTAATAACCACTGATTAACCTAATCATTCCATTGCATTAAGAGCCAAAAACGGGTTGGGTAGATCGATAGGCAACATTACTTAAACGTATCCACAGGGATATAAAAAACATCCTTCCAACAACAAGATTGAACAATTGGTCTCTATTTACAAACTGTTAGCAATGGAGAGTTGGCATTTAGCAAAGATAGCCTGCAGCGCCATCTCTGAATCAAGATCTTTAACTAATCTGATAATCTCAAAGACGGCAAATGTTATACTGAGAAACTTTAAATCAGATGGTAACTCTCTAGAGCTTCGTTTTACAAGGATAGACTGCAGCGTCATCTCTGCCACAAAATTTGAAACTAATCGGATAATGTTAAATGACTGCATTTTATATTCCAAGCAACTCTTTAGAGCTTCATATGGCAAAAATAGCCTGGAACTAATATGATAATATCAAAAGACGATTCGTTATGCACTAAGAAATTTTGCTCAAGACGCCAATTCTCTAAAATGAGCCTGGAATGTTTTATATGCATTTCTGTTAACACAGCCAAACAAAAACTTTCGTCCCAGCAGATTCCCGGGGAACAATATTAACGGAACCAGTTTTTTAGTGCATTTTTTAGACCAGAACCTTTCAAACATTGACTCTGAAATTAAAATTTCGAAACTGTACGAAGGCTTGAGATCCGGGTCAATTAATGCCTTGTGTGTCACTGTTTTTGTGCAACCAATTGAAACTAATTTAAAAAAATATGTTAACGCAAAAATGATGAATTTCGCGGAATATTAAAAGTCAGAGAATTTCAGCCCAGTTGATTTAAAAATTAGAAAAATAGTGTACATTGAAGTTGCGCCATGGATTAGAATTCACCATATTATTCTTATGTTATGTTTTTTTATATTACAATAGTATTCTCTCATTCTCAATTAGCTGTTTCTCAATTTTTGACACGTACATTTTGCTTAACCTTGCTGCCTGAAGTTTATTTTCATGCTGATCTGGATATATTCCGGATCATTCACAAAATTCAGCTTTCCTTTTCTGTGGCATTACTACTCACCAAAATAACTTCCATCCTACAATAATTGTTTACAAATTGATAGGAAGAAAGTTGAGGGCATGAAGAAATTAGCAAATATTATGCTTCCAATTCAACAAATACACAAAGATTTTTTTTCTTTGCACGGGGGATACGTTCCACTTTTAGTATGGAACCGTGTAAAAAGGACTAAATTGAGTTGATAAATTCACTTGCTTAAACATTTTATGTTGCTTCAATTTTATGTGAATGCGTTACCTTTCCATGCAATGGTCAAAGTACAGTTTATAAAATTTTGAGTATTTACACCAAAAATTATGAATTTTTTGAAAAACTGCCATATGATTACTTTTTGCCCAAAACTTGAAATGTGATTTGCATTAGTTCCGTTCTGGAGTAATCGCCGAAAACAAACCGTGTAAAAAAACCTTAGTGTATATCAAAAGACTTCGTAGAAAATAATGGCACAACATGTTTTGTACATAATTATCTCATTTATTGAACATACAGGAACCCATCAGTTAAAAATATCAAGTAGTAAATCTGGCAACTTTCGATGATCGATGATTATATTACGAGTTTGTATTAGTGTATTGTTTGTTTGTTGTTTGTTTGTTTATTAACGACACTTCACACATTCCTGTACATTCGTGTCGGAAAGGCAGAGTTTTTAGATAGAGAGTGGTTGTATTTGTAGTTTGTGATTTCTTTTTCTCTTCTTCATTTTCTTCATCTTCATCTTCATCTTTTTCTTCTTCACTTTATTGGTGTATTGTGTTGGCAAACCAGCTTTTTAAAACTACCAGATTAAATTTTATTATTTTTATTTATTTGTTTCGTTGAATAATTTGTTCTTTAAAAAGTGAAAAAAAAAATTCAACTCAGTGAACGAGCACAGAAAAAGGTAAGTCATGATGTATTACCAAAAATGACCAATAAGCATTTTTGTCAGGAAGAAGAAGAAAAAGAAGCAGACAATCATCATCATTGCCCAAATTCATTACGACTTCTTCAACCTTATGTGATTTATGGTGAACATTGTACGGGACTGACATTTCTAAAACATAAACAAACATGGCAATCTGTCACCAAGTTGTCAAGTTATTTATAAGAAAACTTAGGATATCGCTATAAAATCTCCTATCTCCTAGTATTTACGGCGTGAGAGCAATTTAGTTACATTAATGCATCAACCACTAGAGTATTGGAGAGTATCTAAAGGATTATCGCAGTTTTACAGTACTAATACGCTCATCCGGATTTACCCAAAAATGAGTAAAGTTAACCCAAAATCATAAATACCGGGTCCAAACCCAAATTTGGGTGAACCCACAATTTGTTTGCTTTTGGGTTGGTTCTACTTATTATTATAAAATTTGGCTTTTATGAAAATTGGGTATTTTTGTTTTCTTTTTTATTCTTTTCAAAAAATATACCAGACATTCATAATTTGTAACCTCTCATTTATTTAATAATCATTCATAGGGAGTTGACCAGAAAGGATTTCAGTCCCTCCACGGCATCCGGAGATCAACGAAGGGTAGCTCTCCTCCAGCAGTTGATCCTCGCCAATACCCGTCACGGTGTCTAGAACCCGGTGCTGGTGAGCAATGACCCTCTCGGGAATTCCTTGGCCATCAGTCCGATCAGCTCTAACAGGCTCGACTGGAAGCGGATGGTTAGATTTCACTGACGGAACACCCTCAATATGTCGCCCATCAGCTGTCACAGTTTTCATCCAGGCACATGTAAATCAATCGATCATGGATGACAGCCGTAGCCAGTACGCGCTCCAGGGTATTTACCGACGACGACTGCATATAATAGATGCACTCATGAACGATCTTTTCAAACGAGTTGAGTTCTGGATAATCTTCCGGAACAAATAGAAAATCTCCTCATTACACACTCAGATTATTTTACAGAAATCTGTAAAGTTTTACCGAATTCTCAACAGCTGAACGTTCAGTATTCCAATTTTATGGAAGTCGGTAAAATTTTACCGAAATTCGGTAAATTTTTTACAGATATCTGTAAAATTTCACCGAAATCCGTAAAATCGGATAACCGAACGTTCAGCTGTTGAGAATTCGGTAAAACTTTAAAGATTTCTGTAAAAAAATGTAAGTGTATAGCTTTCGGAAAGCGTTCGGATGCTTCGATGGGACGCTGTAGTGGCTGGCCCAAAATTGAATTGCTGATGCGTTTACGTAAATTTAGCAGTTTTTCCAAAGGTTTTTTGTCAAATCAACGTCAACAGAACGCAAACATATCCATTGTGTAGTCCAGATAGTAATCTGATACGGCAGGCATTTCGCCATCATCGGCGCGACTAAACCCGAGATGATCGGGATGCATTCCTTTGCCTCCCGAGAAGCTGCGAATCGATGCACCCTGTTAGAAGAAAGAATAAAAAAAAACCAATACCATGTCCGGCTTCTCTTTCAAACAATTTGCACAAAGTTACCAGAATTCTAAAGGACAAATCACGGATTTTCCCTGTAAAACATTAACGAAACTACAAATATGTGTCCATTAAACAAACAGTGGAAATATACCAGATATATGAAGAATAGAGTGAGATTTACCCACTTTCATAAAACGCCTCATGGTTTGAAATTTCCTCCTGTTTTATGAAAATGGGTGAAAGTTACTCAATTTCCGAATGAGCGTGAACAATATAATGAACCACGAGATCATCATTAGGCTTTTTGACTTTTAATCACCTTTCCCTTTCTGGCACATGCAGAGGAATGATGGTTTGTTTTCCTCCAAAAGATTTTCCGACTTACTTGTAATCCTTTGATCTATATGGCGCTGTAGTGTGCGTGCGTTAAACGTCACTAAGCCTAATACGTCATATTTCGAAATTCAATTTGTGAAATGTTATCTAGTTCCAAATGTGCAGTGATAAACAATAAGCTCGAAGCGCCAAAAGATGAAGAATATCTTTATTATGGTTGTATCAGAGACCAATTTAAAGATAAGTAGGCGGTTTTCATATTTAATTGATTTTGATAAGTGCAAAAAACTGACATCTTAATCTTAAATATATTAAATTTTCCACCTGTTAGGAAGAGTTTGCCACCATCATCGAATGGTACTTAATTTTGAAATAGACACCGACGTTAAACAAAATAATTAGAAACCTTCCACTCAAACAGATGCCTTCAAGACGATGATACCATCGCCACTTCAAAAGGAGCTCATTGACCTGTCCCAAATGGTCTCTCATCGTCACCGGCTGACACGGTTCTAGGGGCCTTGGCGAAACAGAATTAAAAAATCACTTTAATCCTCAACGTCATCCATCCACCACCAGCCGTCCATTCAAGGCTCTGCTGAAACGTACCGGAAATCGATAAAATCTCCCTCCACCCGAATCCTGCCCGCAAAAGGTCATCACGAGTACGACTTTCTCACCAACTACCGTGGCCGAACAGACAGCGCGTCTTCTTACCCTAGAGCCAGCAGCCCTTCCCATCAACCCCCCTCACACCCTGCCGAACGCCTACGATGCTAATTTGTTTTTACTTTTAATTTCCTTAGCCTAGGTCAGTTTGCTTTTCGCTTTCTTTTTCCCACCGGCCGTCATCGCATCCTCTTCAAGATCCTTCGGCTGTTGTCGTCGGTCGGTCGGTTGGTTGGTTGGTTGGCTGGTGCGACGCGGTGTGTGAGAAAGCGAAAACCATTTTCCCACTCGCGTACGATCTGTTTCAGTTTCTCTGCTGCCGGCCACCACTTCAATCGGCGTCGGTGGATTCTAGGACTTTAAGAAATGCACAATCACCAGAACAAGAGGATGGCGACGCCCGGTGCGATGGTGGGTGAGCAAATGAGCGAGAATTAATGGTGAAGAAAAGTGAAACCATTCGACGGAAGGTTGATGGTCACGATTCGCCACCCCGATGAGCGCGGGGCTGATTTCTTCAATGAGGAGAGCCGGTTGCGATGGTTTAATTCGACTGATAGGTTCATATAGATGAGGGTGGCAATTGGCTGGGTTTTGTGAATGAAATCGAAGATGCGAATGAAATGATAATGATGATGATGATGATGATGATGATGATAATGATTTGTTGTGCAGAATCCAAGCCAAATCCTCGTGAAGGCGGTGGAGTCGACAACGACGGCTTGATTCATCGTTTTACGATTAAATATGCCTCGAGGTCTGGGTCGATCCGACGATGCTGAGCGTGGGATGGGAATAAATTTAATTGAGGTTACGAGGATGAATGATGCACGGGTTTTTAAGGAGTACGGCGTGAAATGTTGGATATCGGGGGGTGTCTATTTGCGTAAATTGATATTCATTCATATCGTTAAGCATGAATCATCTGTTGCAAAGCAGATCGATGATGAATGAAGACAAGGTTGTGGTTTGTTTATTTAATTTGAAACATGTTTTGTTAGTTCAAAGCTATTTCATTAGTAAGAATACAGTAAATCTGTCAAATGGTACGACTCAAGTCGTAAAATTTTATGAAAGATCATATCCCAGTAATCAATGAAATGTACGTGGTAGCATTCTCTCTGAACGATGATTCTGATTCATTTATGCTCATGTGGTCACTTTATCTCTGTCTTGAAATAAAACGTTATGGGGCCAATTATAGAAGTCGAGTTGAGCGTCACTGTGCTCGACAGGTGTATTTTGTTATTACAGATGTCGAGATCGAAGAAAATTTGACTCAATCGACCGCTGGGAAGCTAGTGACTGATCTGGCCCATTTTGCCGAGTAAGAATTTGTTTTGATACGCCTGTTACATCGGTTAGTGGTAATTGATTGAGCAAGTCAAGAAATATACTGAACCGTTATTGTTTTGCAGGTGAATTAAAACAAAAACAATATACTTCAAGCAAAAAAAAATCTCACCCTATGAAAAACATAACAAATTACCATCAGTTCGAATGGTTCATCGAACTCAAGCAAATTGACCAACAGCTCAATACATTAAGTTCACCAATGCGCCTTGTCGCCTTGGTCGGAGTGCTCGACTCTGAAGAAGTCTGTAAGTAGCAGACGAAATAGGCCTATCTGTCAAAAGATAAGCTCATAGTAGAATTAAAAGGAATTTGCTCGCGTTTGCTTGCGAAAATTTGAAAAAGTGTATCAAGGTTTTAGTTTTTATTTTTTTTAAAAGTGATCAAATGTGTTCATCAATCAAAGTGTTAATTTTAAATTCTCTTAGTTTCCCAATCACAATCGTTCTACTAATACGCTCAAACATTTTTTTTTAAAATAGTGTTTAAAAAAAGTGAAAGTGATTATTTTCTCGCTTGAATACCATTGTACTACCTTTTGTAATCCTAACATTGGTTCTCAAGCCCAGTCAATGGCCGTACGGAGACATCATTTCAGTACATTTGCAGTTGGGATTTAAAAATTTACCCTTGGGTTTTGTGGTTTATAGAATTAGCCTTAGATATCTATAACCATAGCAAGAAACCACCCAGAATTTATGGCAAATTCTAAAAAATGTAAAAGAAACTTTCCAGAACTCCAGATGCATTCTAGACATTCAGGAAAGTTTCTTCAGGAAAAAGAAAGATTACTTCTTAGAAGAGAAAAAAATAAATAAGGTCAGGCAGAAACTTCTCAGAAGTACAGAAAGCACTTCTTAGCAATTCAAGCAGAAATATCTCAGAAAATTCAGGATCAAACTTCCCCGAGTTTTAAGATCAACATCCTAGAGAATTTAGAGGGAGACTTTCCAGAGCTTCAGAAGGATACTTCTCAGATGGTCAGGAGAAGATTTCCCCGAAAATCAGGGGAGAAGTTCTCAGAGCTTCAGTAAAAAGTTTGGGGAAGAGGACTTTTTATAAATTTGGAGCCTTCCGGAGGTACTCGAACTCATCCCAGAAATTCGAAAGATTCGATCCCAGAAGTTCCAGAAAAATTCCTACGTGTAATTTCTCAAAAACTCAGGAACAAATTTCTACGAGGCTCAATAAGAGAACTTCTCTGACGTTCAGGGAGGCTTTCACGAAGATAAGGAAAAAAACCTCTCCAAACATTCAGGAACGTAAAGGAAAGATGACTTCTTAGAAAAGAAAAAAAATAAATAGGGTCAGGCAGAAACTTCTCAGAAGTATAGATAGCATTTCTTTGTAATTCAAGCAGGAATATCCCAGAAAATTCAGGATCAAACTTCCCCGAGTTTCAAGATAAACATCCTAGAAAATTAAGAGGGAGACTTTCCAGAGCTTCAAAAAGATACTTCCCAGATGGTCAGGAGAAGATTTCCCCGAAAATCAGGGAAGAACTTCTCACAGCTTTAGGAAGAATTTTGGGGAAAAGAACTTCTTAGAAATTTGGAACTTTTCAGAGGTTCTCGAACACTTCCCAGAAATTCAAGATTCGATTCCAGAAGTTTCAGAAAAAAATTCCTACTTGTAATTTCTCAAAAACTCAGGAACAAATTTCCACGAGGCTTAAGACGGTACGCCCTAGGAGTTCAGAAGAGAACTTTTCTGACGGTCAGGGATAGAAAGCTCAGGATTTTTTTTTAAAAAGTTTAGTTGAAATTTCCCAGAATTGCTGGAGAGCTTTCCCAAAGTAGAGAAGAGAACATTTTATAATTTTAGAGGAGGCTTTTTTGAAGATCAGGAAAAAAACCTCTCCAAACATCCAGAAACATAGAGGGTACTTCCTAGTAGTTTGAGCAAGAGTTTCTCAGAAATTCAGGAACAAACTTCCCCGAAGATCAAAAGGAAATTTTCGAAAAGTTCAGGACTTCTCAGAAGTTTAGGAAGAAACTTCCAACAAATTTGAGGGAACTTCCCTAGAAGTTCTGAAAAGGACTTTCCCAAAGTTTTGGTTACATTTTCCCCGAAGTTCAGGATAGGAATTATTAGTGAATTCCAAAAAAATAAGCTCAGGAAATAACGTCCCCGAAAAACAGGAAGAAACAAACTTTAGAGGGCCCTACCTATAAGTTCAAGAAGGAATTTCTCAAAAATTTCAAGAAAGAACTTCTCTGAAGATCAGGAGAAGAATTCGAAGGAAACTTTCCAAGCGTTTAGTTGTAACTACATAGAAATGATAGAGATCTTACCGTAAGTTTAGAATCAAATTCTAAACTTCCTGAAGTTCTGGAACTCCAGAATGATGCTTTCTCGATCTTCAGGAATTCCCAGAAATTCAGGTGAATACTTTTCAGAAGAACAGGAAGAAACTTTCCAAAAGTATAGCGGGGGGGGGGGCTTCCTAGTAGTTCACGCTGGAATTTCCCAAAAATTTAGGAACAAACTCCCCGAACTTCAGGAGACAACTTCATTGAAGTTCAGAAAAGGACTTCTCCGAATTTCTGGAAGAAACTTCCAAGACATTTAGAGAAAATTTTCAAGAAATTCTGAAGAATACTTTCCCAGTGTTTTGGATAAATCTTCCTCGCCGTTCAGGATCGGACTTATCAGAAGTTTGTAAAGTAACTATGTTCAAGAAAAAAAAAAACGTATCAAATGATTCTGGATTTTCAAGAAAATCAAGACTGACTACCAAAAATTTCACCTGACAGAAGGTCGGGAGGAAAGTTCCCCAAATTTTAGCAAAGAGTTCTGCAGAAGAACAGATAAGAGCTTCCCTGAAATTCAAAAAGGAATCACTGGCGAACCGAAGGAGCAGTCTACAAAAGCCATTCATATGACCATAATGATATTAGTTGCTCATGAAACCATATGAAAATATGGTAAACACCATCTTCCCAACCATTCGCATCGTACTATGAGCTAGGACAGTGCTTCGCAAACTGCCGCGAGCGAATTGAAAAAATGGTCCTCAACTGGCTTAGAACACAGTCTAAAAATATTGAAATTTAAATTTTTGATCAAATGATTTAAAATCAGTAGATATTAAATATACGGGAATCTATCTTCGGCGCTTAGAGAATACCCTAAAATCTTGTTTTGAAAGAATGAATGCATTGTAATGTACTTTTCGTCAACAGAGCGCGAG